>JAJIBD010023567.1:0-29182 GCA_021461705.1 Cryptotis parvus | reverse complement strand
TTTTCCTACCTTTCCTTCCTTTCCCTTCCTTCTCCTTCCTTCTTCCTTCTGGTGGCCCCTAAGTCACCTCAAATCTGCAGAAGAACCTTCTCTCCTAAGACTGAGCAGTACTGCAGATGGGAGATGGCAGGGTGTGGCCCAGGTAGCTGGCCTCTTTCCTGTCCTGCACAGGATGGACAAGAGGCTTGAGAACAGTCCCTGCTCCTTGTGCTGGGGAGAGAGTTATCAGAGGAAAGTGAAGCACCTTCCCCAATTATCATTATCTTAAAGCAGCAGCGATGGCAAAGGCGGAGGTGACGGAGGCCAAGTGGAGAAAGACTCACAGCTGATTTCTGAACTCTGGAATCTCTGGGTACAGCTACACACTTATCTGATGAAGAAATAAGGGAGCTGCAACCATTACTGCTGTTTGTAACCCCCGGCTGCTCTCGCTTTCTCGGAGCAGCACATGAGGGGCTGCTGGGCCGTACCACACTCCCCATCAAGCTTCTGCACCAGGAACTCGAGTCACACACGGGTTTGTTCTATCTTGGGTCAGAAACGCACTCAAAGACTTAGGAGAGATGGTGCCTGATCGGATGCCTACAGGTTCTGAGACGTTCCTTTACTGAGTCCCTCAGAGACCAGCTCTACCTGGGGTTAGGTGGGAGTTCCACCTCAGAGCTGCCCTTTTTTAAGCAGCCATCTCAGCATGTCATCAGTAATCTTTGCCATTACTACTCTAGGCTCCTGCCACAGAAGCTGGTGTTCAGAGGTCAGCAGAAGCCACTCTCTGCTTCTGAAGTCTGGGGTGAAATTTGATTCTTTGCAAGGAATGCAACAGGGTCACCTTTAGGACTAGCCGGCTGGGCCTAAAGCCTAGTTTTGTTTCTTAGCTGTGTGAACTCAATGTACCTTAATTCTATTCCTCTGGAGATATGACTAAAGCGCAGGTTTCACACGTCACTGTCGGTTAGAGAATACTGTCTGGCTGCTGCCGTGGCTCGCTACCAGGCTCTGAGGCATTGGCTGACAGACAGAAACCCTCTCTTCAGCTAAAAGTGTCTGGCTCAGAAGGTTGCAACATCTCAGTAAAGCCAGGGTGGCCACCTTCACACAAAGGTCTTCCTCAGGGTGCTGAGAGTGCATTCACTATACCCAGCTCTACCTGCCTGGCCATACTGCCTCACCTCCCAGAAAAGCTGATTTTACTACAGTCAAATTCTGGAAACTAACGACAACTTCTCAATCTCGGCAGATTCCTCAGGATGGAGGGATATTACAGTGGGTAAAGGATCTTGCCTTGATGGCAACAGACCTAGGGTTTGATCCCCCAAAATCCCATATAATCTCTGTGTACCCACAGAAGTACTCATTGAGTGCAGAACCAGGAGTAAACCCTGAACATCCACACAAAAATAGTGTTCTTCCTAAACAACACTCCGCGCCAGGTCCTGATGCTTGCTCCAGTGAGGGCAGGTCATGATGGTCTCAGGAGCAATACTGAAACCAGGAAGCATATGTGGCCTGTGGGTGCTAAGGAACTCCTTTGGTGTGAAGATGCTACAGACCACAATCAGGAGATGGGCTCACTGGGGAAGAGGCTGTGCCAAGCGTGTTAAATATTAAAAACCTTGACTACTCTCTTTCTCTGCTTCACAGAGTCCAGCTACAACACTCTGATGGCATGGTGACCTCACAGAAAGGGACAGTCTCGCACATATTCAAAAGAGCAAGAACAACAAGTGCTATCGTGGATGTGGGGAAAAGGGGACACTCATCCATTGTTGGTGGTAATGCTATTGCGCAGCCTTTCTGAAAACAATATGGACTTTCCTCCAAAGACGAGAACTTGAACTCCCATTTGGGGCAGTTTATAGCCATTCCTGGGAATCTACTCTGGGAAACCAAAATACGAAAGGGAAAAACACCATCTCCTACTTTTATGTTCACAGCAAATTTATTCAATAGTCCAGAATCTGTAAGCAACCAGGAGTGCCCAAAATCAAGGACTGTATGGAAAGAAGCTTTTGGTACATTCTACACAATGTAATTACTAAGTGTATGTTAGGAAAAAACAAAGTTATAAAATTTGCTCTATAAATGGATGGACATGGAGAAGATTATGTTGAGCGTAAATTAGCCAGAAGGAGAGAGACAGATACAGTAATGACTGCATTTATTTGTGTATGGCATAAATATATATGTACATATTATGATACCACCATCCAAGGTCAAGTGAAACATTAAGTATCAGGAGGTCTTGTCAAAGGTGGAAATTATCACAAACGTGGGGGAGACAGAGGTTAGGTAAACTGGAAAATGGAACAGGGGCTAATAACAGTCGAGGGTACTAATTCCAACCTAGAACTGAGCACTAAATAGAGACAAAAGGATACACATGACAACCCTTTAATGTATGTTCTGTAATCCATAGTCTGAAGGGAAGAAAAGAGAAAAAGCAGAGAGAGGGAGAGAAATAAAGAACCCGCGGAGCGGGCGGGGGAGGGGGAGGAAAACCGCTGTTGGTGGTGGGAGATGGGGCACTGGTGGAGGGACTGGCGGTGGAACACTGTGGCCATGACCAAAACCCAAATACATGAACTTTTAATTGTAAGCATCTTTTGTTTATATTCTCACGCAGTGGTATAATAAAATACTTAAAAGAAAGGACAATTTCTAAGGTGGTCAGAGCACAGTAAATTGGCAACATCAAGTGTAACGCCCAGTCACACTGGCTAATGCTACAAAAGGGTTAAGTAGTCAGGGGATCCCCACCAAGGAGGGCCAGTTCCAGATACTGCTAGAAATGTGGGTAACTCAGAGGGGGTGATGGAGAGAGAGAAAGAGGGAGAGATCATTGAGCGGTTGAGCGAGCAAATAAGTGAAGGCAGTGTACAACTCAAGCCAGCCACTGAATGAAGCTGGTCTCCCTTTGTGTTGAAGAAAAATATTCAGTGAGGAGAATTAAGTGATAATAGTTTGTACTGAGGGAAAATCAAAACTCAGTTTTGACTCAGAAAATAAAGGATACTGAAGAGTAAAAAGTGAACTATGTGAGACCTTGGAACAGTGAAATTTTTACTTGAAAATGCTTTGTAAAGTATCTAGTAATTATGAGATGAAACAAAAAGCACAGCCCAGGGAGACTGGTGTTTGGCTTTCACCTGAGCTTCTGGGCCTTAGAGGTCCTCTGAAACGTCTTTGCCTCCACCTAGCTCAAGAGATGGTACCTAAAAAGCTGGACACAGCAGCTTGTGTCCAAAAAGCCTTGGTGTGAAGTCAGGCTTGGCTTCTTTTAGGCCCCCAAAGGCTACAAGGTTGAGATGGAAATGCAAATCTTCTGGGCCCCAGCTAGGTTAGGTAATGCCAGATTTTTGTTTGAGTATTTGCTCTGTCTGTTCTCCAACCCGGAACATCTCCTGCTGTCCCCCCACCTCAACCCTAGGAACTCATGTTGGTGTAGTTTTACTTGGTTGTAGATGGCCCCACCATCCCCTACACCCCCAGTCCAGAGGAGAACTTTCCAAGGTGAGAACGATGAGGCTGTGGGCAGGTGAGCCTCTGAGTCCCAGGAGAAGACCACGCACTGTCAGATGAAATAGTCCAGAGCTTAAATAAGGGGAGCAGCAGACAGAGTGAGGGGGCCATAGAGTGCCCTGGTGTGAAACCAGTGAAGGGTGAAACAGGCTTCGAGCAGCTACAAAGGAAAAGCAGTGAGTTCCCTGGCACCCAGAGAGTGGGTGCAGGATGGATCAGAGAATATATGCCCTCTCTCCTGCCCCATAGCCTGTTGGTGCCCTTACCCCACTGGGCTGATGTTACCAACAAAATTTCTGAGGCAACATGAGTGTACCCACGGCTCCCTAAAGATGGGCTCCTCTCTGGAGAGAGGGACCCAGTGGTTCTGAGGGGCACATAGGAAATATCCAGTCCAGGATCATTTCCCAGCAGCCACTGCTATTCGGTCTCCAGCTCAAGTGCGCCATTGTGGACACAATGGCCAATTTCAAAGCATGCCTGCTGTTGGGGAAAAATGTTTGAACAAAGCCTTTGGCTCTCTATCCCAATATCAGGACTAGAAATTTCAAAAGCTTCTGTTTTCAGGACGGCGCTGCTTTTGATCGGGTCTAACCTGGAACATTTTGGAGTCAAACAGAATTAAAGAGTTTCATTAAAATGCTAAAAATGTTATGGTTTTCCCTCCTCTCCCCATTCTCTCCTTTCTCTCCTCCCCACCCTACCTGGAGCATTCCCTTAGTCAAAATCTAAGGATTGCTTATGATTTTGTTTCAAAGCTACAGCTCTTTTCTAGCTTCACTTCTCCCAGGCTGGGATTTCTCAGTCCCTGCCTTCATCTGGGTACTCCTGCACTGGGCGAAGGGTCAGTGTGACTTCAGCTGGTACCAGAAGCCAATGACTGTAAGATTAACGTCTCTCTCTGATGCTTCTAGTTTGGGAAGAATCAAGGATCATTAGTGGATCATTAGCCAATTCACTCTCATTAAGGCGTTTTTGCTCCCTTAATTCATTTCCTTTGCTTTCTTCTCAGATTCAAGATCTTCTCTCTTATTATCATCTCTCTACCTCTCACCTGAACTTCTTCTCAGCCTCAAGCCTGCATTTATGTCTATCATCATATTCCTCCAGCACAGAGTTGTCCAGTCTGATCAGAGATTGAATCAGCATATGTGTTCCTTGAAATAACACTTGCTCTACACGGTCCCACACTGCAGCGAACTTCTGGGTCAGGTCAGAGCTAGGACTCTGGGGTGAGCAGGAGCTGACAGTGAGAACACTGATTCTTGGTCACCAAAAAAATAAAGTCTAAAACTAAAGAGATTTTTCCCTCCCAGTGATGAGAGCAAATGGAGAAAGCAAGATCATCTATTCCCAGGCAGTCAAGGGGCACAGAAGTTAGGAAACAAAGGCCTGACCCACACATGTACCAGACAGACAAATTGCAAAATAAAACATACAAAAACACTCTTTTAGGAAGAACAAGCCAAGTTTTTAATCAATTTTGTTTTCATTTTATCACAAATAAAATGATGCTCTTGATGGAGAATGGCTAATAATAGTTTGAATTTTATGTTCTGAAGAAGGCTGGTCTCACCTCAGGCAGGGTAGTAGGCATAGACACCGCTCCAAAGCTATGAATATTTTGTGCTCAGGAAGGATAATGTTAGGTATTTGAACTTTGCTCTGCTTACTAAGTAGAATTTTAAGAACTAATTTAAGAACAAAGGAAAACTGAAAAGCTTGATCAATCACATTATAACCCTCCTATTTGTGGACAACAAAAGACTCCAGGGCCTGGCAACAAGAACAGCATACACTGGCCAGCTAATTGCGCCTATGTTTGCAATGCCAAGTTCATAATTTTACAGGGGTTTAGGGGCCCTTAATATGGTTTTCTCCAAAATTCATGTGTCTGAGAACATTATATATCAAAGGTCTAAAGAGTATTGTAAAGTATGCTACCATGATAATAATTTTGAAAAATCTAATGCTCTTATGTGCCACTTTGATCTCAATTTTAAACAGAGTTCTTTCATACTTAAAAATTATGGGCATGGGAAACGTGAATTTAAAATATAATTTGGTCAACTTACGGAGAGCAGCAAGTTAGTGCGCAAGCATTTACAAAATCTGTTTGTCTGATTACCTTAGCCAGAAACCTAAATTTACAAACACACCTGACTAACTGTAGTACTTGGGTGCACAGTTTTGCCTATGAGACCTACACTGACAAACACACCTGAGTAACTGTAGGACTTGCGTTTTTTTCCTGAGACCTACATTGACAAACACACCTGAGTAACTGTAGGACTCCCATTGTTTGGCTATGCAGGTCAAAATCTTCTAGTAAAAAGCACTGCAACTATTTGGACCTTAAGTAGTTTACTGCTCTCAGCTCCCTAAAAATAATTTACCCAAATATAAAAATTTAGAATGAAATCTGACCATCATATCCTCCACCTTGCTTTCTGGGCATCTGCTCCTCCAAAGAACCCTTAGGACACTGGGCTTTATTTTAGCTATGGCCAGCCAGCAGCCAGGTGGTGGTTGTGCTGTTTGGAAGATAACTGGCTTCAATCTTAAACTGTTCCAAATATGTGGTGGTGGTCAGTGGAGCTAAAGGAGTAACAGCTCAACACAACGCTCTCATTTATGTACCGAACAGCTGTTTTTGTACCTTTCAGCAATTGCGCGTAAGTTTAGAGTTTCTTTTTTGGTTCTAGGCACGGCAAGGATTTAGTAGTGATTTTGGTGGAAGTCACGGGTACTTCTCCTTTGTCTCCAGCTGGGTTGGGCTCGGCAGGTGTGAAAGCTGAGTCTACGCTGTCCATGTTGTCCTTCTTTGTGGAAGAGAGCTTAGTTTCAGAAACAGTGGCCTAGAAAGAAAAGGCCTATATTAACCTTCAGACACAAAGTCGGGTACACAATCCAAAATGGTAAAGGGACGACAGAACTGCTCAGGATTAAATACTTCTAGGCAGGACATACAGCAACTGTGTAAAACTGTTACTGAATGTCAAAGAAAGCTCTTTAGCATGCTTAAGAAAACAGAATTATTTAGTTTAGTGTCAAGCAAACTACGGGCACAATTTTAAGTCCTCTGCCAAGAAAAAAATGAGAATAAATATATGGAAATATTGTCATAAGGAAGGTAGCTTGGAAATGCTGTATTCATACAATCTTTATGGATTTCTTGAGAAACTTTGACAGCTGTGTGGATACTAGTGAGAAGCACATGGTGATTGTTCTTTCAGGCCTGGGTACAAAGCTGCCACATACAGCATGTTCCTCTTCGTCTAACAATTTCTTGCATGGTTCCATACCGTATATTTCTCATCCCAGTCACACAACTTGGGCTGGTCTTTTGAGCTCTTTGAACCTTGGGTGGCTTAATTGTTAAGTGGGGAGATGACATTTGCGCATTTACTGCATGGATTTATTATGCCGATGGATGATGGTGGCCAGGACAGCTCTTGGTGAGCTTTAGAGAGATGTAAAAGGAAAGGTTTTGAAGAGCTTCCATTTTCTCTCTGGTCACCTCACCCCTCAGTAGAGACAGTCTCTAGTCTTGCTGTCACCAGGGGCCAGAGTTCACTTTTGGGCCCACTGTGTAAAATGGTCATTTCTAATCAGATGCGAAGTAACACAGCTTCATCTGATTAGAAAGAGAGAAATATCCTGAGAGTGAAAGCCAGATGAGCAGGATAGAGGCTGACGCACAGGGTGTACAGCTAGAGTAAGTATCCTTGTATAGACCTGGGAAAGGGATCATCTATCTAAATATCCGAAAATTTAAAAAAAGCATACATGAGTTAATAATGAGGTTGACAATTTTAATGTGAAAATGATATGTATGAAACAAACAAATGAATTCTTTGTTTATTTGACCACTTAAGCTTTTGTGATGGAGGTAATAGGAGCTAATATATTTTTGCCCAAAAAGTAATTGACATTCTAAGACTGCAGCAAAATTCAGATAATTTATCAATATTTTTGGATAGGTGCAGTAGTTCCCAGGACCACACGGTCACCCAAGGACACCTTGACAGCTCCCATGTCAAGGCTGTACTTAGCTCTCCCAAGTTATCTCTTTGACCTACATTTATGAATTTTGGTACATGTATTTCTGGAAGTAAGCCAATGTTGGCTTATAGCTAATAGCTCTTACATATAATCTGCTTAAAAACATAACTCATCTATGACTTTATAACAATGTGTTCTGATTATTAAACTAATAATTTCGTACAATGAAAAATTAATTGTAGAAATTTCAAATTGTAAAAATGTCCTTTCTCTAGAGATTCTTCAAAAGCAAATTTCTAGGTTGTTTCTCTGTGTGCTCACTAAAAAATAAGTTACTTAAGAAAAGGAAAGAATATATGTTCCCTATGTTCATAGTAGTATTACCCATAATAGCCAAAACATATTATCAACACAAACATGCCATTAACAGCTGATTGGGATAAGAAAATTGTGGTCCATACATTCTATGGAATATTACTCAGTTATTTAAAATAGGTAAAATCTTGTCCTTTAGGAAAACATGAATACAATTTCAGGTGACTACTGATAAAATAAGGCAGAAAAAGCAAAAGATAATTATAATAGAAGATAAGGAAAATAAACAGGCAAACACAAAAAAACTCTAAAGAATAAATGATATTGTTACCATCAAAGGGAAATAAGGTTGTGTTGTAAGGAGGGGTACGGATCACTTGGACGGGGTGAGACTCTAGTGAGGGCAATGGGGCACATTTGTTGAGGATATAAAACAGTACGTGTCTCTGTCTGTCTGTCTCTCCCGCTTCATCATCGATTGGCTCTTGCCGGCACCAATCTGATCTCCATATGACCTGTCTCATGCAGTAGAGCCTAAGGACACCTGCTTGCTCCAGGAACATAAAGAGCCTCAAACCATTCCATCAGGTCATGGGAATGAGGTCTATAATGTTAGTGGTATCTGGCATATCAAATAGATACGGGTAGCTTGCCAGGCTCTGCCGTGGGTAGCAACTATTGTAGTCATCTCTCAATCCAGCATTTATTAATGAACTGCGCAGGTGCGGCCACGCGTAGCCGGGCTGTGATAGGCTAGTCTGCTGGGTGGAGTTCTGACTTAGGGGGGAAATCCAGTTGGGAAATGGAAGTCCTACATGGAGTGGGGGGTCATCTGGCTTGCTGTGAGGCTCTGCTGGGGTGGGGGCCAGGGCTAGAACCTGCCATCCCTCCTGGGTGCTCTCAATGAGAGGCTGAGCACAGTGAGAGCCAGTAGCAGCTCTGCCCCATGTTTGTCTCTGGATCAGCGCACTGGCCAGATTAAAAAGACTGCAGCAGGGTGGGTCCTCAATGAGCTGGGCTGTGATAGGCAGGTTGCAAGGTGGAGTTCTGACGAGGGGAAGTTCGTATGTGGAAAATGGAGGTCCTGGCGGAGGGGGTCATCCGGCTTGTTGTGAGGTCTGCTGGGGTGGCGGGCCAGGGCTTGAACCTGCCATTCCTTCTCTGCACCTCACGAGTGGCTGGGCACAGTGCCTTAGTAGCAGCTCTGCCCCATGTCTGTACATGGACAGTATGATAACCAATGGTTAGTCAATAACATCTGGTTTAAATTAAAATATTTATAACGTATTAGCATTCAGTAATAATGTGAATATATCTTACTTTTCTGGAAAGACTTTATATCAGTAGTAGGGTAGTATAATACCTAATGTTCTAATGTCTGGCTGAAGATAAGTTGCTCCATTTAGTACAATATTGGTCCCTAAAACAGAAACCTATCTTGGAAATCTCAATTCATAAAATTTGACTTAACATAAAAAATGCTATTCAAAGGTGAATTTTAGTGTGATGCACTGTTTGGGGGCATTCCCCCTCCCCCTTGAGTTATGACCCAAGCAGCTGAGAAATATTTTCAACATCTGACTACAACTAATATTCTACAGACTAGGCTGAGAGACTTGTTTACTTTTTCATGCCTCATGTTCAAATCTTAGTGCTTCTGTTCTCTTTAATTATTCCATTTGTTAATATACATGAGTATCAAGGCTGATTCAGAAGTCATAGTGACCAGGAACAGACCCTCAGAGTTGAATTAGTGAGGTAATTACTTTTCCTTCTTGTTGGGATGGAGGGGCTCAAAAGTGATCCCTCAGGGAGGTCAGGAAAACCTCTAGACAATTTCTAGCAATCTTGAGGTTCAGGAATTGCCTGGGTCACTCTAGTAGTACTTGGGGTTTGTGAGGTCACTGGAGGCCATGCCCAGTGTCGCTTGAATCACTTGCTGTTGGGGACTGAATGATGTCAGCTGCATCTTAACCTCTGTACTAACCCTCTGGCCTAGATAATTTTCTTCCAAACACTAGAAGAGGAGACAGTGAGGTAGTGATGGCTCAGGACTCACAGGTACATAAGCACTGCAGGTTGAGAGCCCCAAGCCCAGCATTATTAGGGGCCCTGATTGGCCCCCCTGAACAAGCAACTGCTTGGAAGACCAAAAAGAAATAGGAAAGAGAGAGAGAAAAAGAGAGACAGACAGACACACAGACAGACACACAGACAGACAGACAGACACTAGGTGATCTGTTTCCTTCTTGGATATCTTAAGATAAAACTCAGAATTTTCTGACAAATTGGAATCAGACAATGGTAACTCAAAGCAAACTGGTCATCAAATGTTCACAATGGTAGAGACATCTTAGTTGCACTCAAGAGTAAGATAACACAATTATATCCTTCATGTATTTATGTATAAATCTCTGATTTATGTATAAAATAGGTTTATACATTTATTTAGATATAAATCTATTATTTATATATAAATAGGTAGCATATATCAATGAATTAATATTCAGTCTTTAAAATTGCCTTCAGGTCCCTTAGTGAGCTCAGCTCCATCAAAACGCCATCCATCAAAGACAATCAGTATTACAGTGTAGTGTGACTCCCAGACTGCTTTTAGTATCTTTAAGCAAACATTAGGGTGGAACTAAAAGGAAGTGATCATCATTTCGTGCATCTCAAAAACACCAGTAATGACAATTTCATGTGATTTGAGTTAAATGAATAAATTGATAGCTTCTTTTACTTTTATTTTTTTTAACACAACTGGTAACCCACTGTGTAACCTTTTTTCCCTAGCAATAAATTATCTTGAGGATCACCCATGTCTTACTAAACTTATGATGGGTTTATACCCTGATAAATCCATCATACATTGAAAGGTAAGAGTGCATTTAGTACACAAAACCTCTTGAATACCACACTTGAGTGTAGTCTACCTTTAACATGCTCAGAACACTTGTTTTAGCTCACACTTGACAAATTCATCTAAAACAAAGCATGTTTTTATAGTAAAGTGTTGAATAGCTCATGTGATTTCTGATGCTATAGTGACCTAACTCAAAATGCCCTGATTCAAAATTCAAGCATGGTTTCTACTGAATGCATTTTGCTTTCATACCATCATACAGTAAAAATATATATAATCACAAATGGGACCATCATGTGCCTGGGACTATCTGTACACAAAATTATCCTCATTATTTCCTTGGTTGAATATACAGTACTATCATTTATTTATCTAGTCATTGGCTAAATTTCAGCTGTTTCCAGTATTTTACTAGAACAAATCATAAAATAAACATGTTATTTTGTACAAGTGATCTATGAAATGTATAAATTATTGGATCAAAAGTTATATAGATCTATAATTTTCAAAGATAAGACCAATGTTACTTTTTTTTTTTTTGGGTCACACCTGGCAATGCTCAGGGTTACTCCTGGCTCTATACTCAGGATTTACTCCCGGAGGTGCTCGGTGGACCATATGGGATGCCGGGGAATCAAACCCAGGTCATCTGCTTGCAAGGCAAACATCCTACCCACTGTGCTATTGCTCCAGCCCCCCAATGTTACATTTGTACCAACTTATATCTTCACTAGAAACACATGAATGACTCTTTTCTTTTTTAAATTTGACATCTAACACATGCTAAAACGAATACAGTTAACTGCATTTTAATTAAATTCCAAAATCAGTCTAAAACAGGCTGCACTAAAGCAGCAATATTTGTTCCTTCTCTCCTGGGTTCCTTGAGTGCAAGTCTACTTATTCTTATGCAAATATTTTTTGCTAACTCTGAGGATTCTGTGTGTATGCACTTTCTATATTCATTCCTTCTATGTATATACATAATTCTGTGTGCTTATTTCTCTTTGAAAATTTTCAATGCCATCCAGCTTAGGATTCTGTTTTTAGAAATAACAATCATAGTTTTTCTAAAAATTCTGACTTTCCCCTACTAAATGCCTCTTATTTAGAATGTTCTCCACTACTCACAAACATGGGTATAGGCTGATATTAATGGTGCACTTCATGCCAAGCTACAGCTCCTGAAACAGGAACTAAATCTTTCACTAAAAATGTAAATGGTCAGGGCAAATTTCAGCTTTCAGGTCTTTTTTCTGTAAGATAAAAGCAAATTTTAATATTTTCAGGGATTTTTTTTTTGTAGGATGGATTGTATTAGTTTCAGGTTTCTCTTTTTCTTCACTTATAGTTGATGGGATTCTCTGAGATCTGTCCTGTCACTGATGCAATTTTACAGTTTTGTAAGTAATAGGACAGAGAAATGAAAAGTGAAATTGTCAAGGCTGTAAGGGTTACTAAGATCTCTTAGGTCACTCAAGGTAAATAAAAGAGAATAAGCTCCTACAAGATTGTACAAAAGGAGGAGAAAGATGACTGAGGAACTTCCATTACTCAGTCCTGAGGAAAAGAGTCTCAATGACCAATAAGAGACACTGGTCATCGTGATCAATCTCAGAGGGGTCCTGGAAAATCACTGTAGGCTGTTCACTGAAGCTGTTAGTATAATGTGCCATTACAGTGACCAAGAAAATCTGGTTATCATCAGAAGGCATTGTAGAAATCAAAGAAAGAAAGATATTGTCTCCAAATATAAAATCATGAAGAATTCATACTTGAAACATTGCAGCGGGGCAGCTACTGATATGACGGATGAGTGGAGGATTCTTTATGAAAGCCCTTCAGCCTAAAAATAAAAGTAAGACAAGACATATTTGTGTATATGGAACCACAATCTATCAGATGAAGAAGGGAAGGATTTCCACTCTGCAGTGGGCCAGCAGTTCTGGGGCTGCAGCCAGGCTGGGGCCACTGAGGGCTGCCCAAGCCACATTTCAATGTTCCTCAGCTGTGACAGACTCACCATTCTGGACTGCTGGAGAACCATCAGTGCCACTGGGCAAAACATCGGAAATGATGACCTTCCAAGGCTCCCTCCAGTTGCATCTTTCTGTAATTCAGCACCTTAGCTGCTTTCTCCAGCTCTTATTAATTTTTGAAAGGGGCTCCATGTGTAAAGGGGCTTCATGTGTAAGGGGAGACACATAACAGGAAAACTGGCTAAATAAACACACTTCATAATTTCCCAGTATAAATTTAACCCTAATGGATTCATCTGCTGATAATGGATGCAAGGCCTGTGGCTGTAGGCATGCCCTACAAGTTAATACCAGTGCATGATTACTAGAAACTGTTACCATTTCTCTGAATTTTGAGAAAAATACGTGCTATTTAAGTAAAGTGGTTTATCTCCATGACAACCATTTCTAGAGTCACACATTCAAATTATAGGACTTCACAAGGTCCAAGTGACAGAACATTCTGATGCAAGCTTTGACTATAGTTTTTTCCCCAATGGTTACGTGGTTTCTCTTGCATTCTTGTCGTTTGCAGAAGAAGCAAGGGAAAGGAAAAAGGGGAAATAAGATAAACAGACTTCCAAACATATGGATTGAAAAGATAAACCTACCTACATAAGGAGCTGGGTCTTTGATACAATTGATGAAAAGAAAAGCTAACTTTTAAATTAGAGAAATAAATAAATATAATTTCTTTTTAATTAAAGTTTGATTTGCATACAGAACAGCGCACAAATTTCAAGTGTCCAGTCTGATGACTTTGATAATGCACTGACCTCTAGAACCAACACCACCACCAAGAGCTCCCAGATTCTCTAGAAAGTTCAGTGATTACATTCCAATCTTCTGCCCCGTCCAAGGCCCACAAATGTTCTGATGTTTTTAGTATAAATTTTAACATGTTATTAAATATTTGACATATTATAGATCATCATGGTGGTACCATGCATTTTGCATTCATCCATATATTAGTAGTTCATTCTGCTTATGACCAAGCAGTATTCGATCATATAGCCATAACAAAGTTTCTTTACTCTTCTATTAGTGAATCTGGGGCTCTTTCAGTCTGGGGCTCTTTATATATAAAATTGCTATAAAAACATTCTAGAAATCTTTTCCTTAAATTTGAATTTGGGGTTTTCAGGGTAAATTGTAATTTAATGTTTAATTTCACAAATTAATTGCCTAATTTTGTACCAAAGGAAACTGTACTAATTGCACTCATAAGAAATGTAGAATAGGTATAATAAAATATTAAAAAAAGAAATGTAGAATACTTTTGATTTCTCCATTATTTGCCAAAATTTGTAATTGCCATTAAAATTATTGGCTATTCTAGAAAGTACACAATGATATTTTTGGCTTCCACTGAGGTCATCACCTTCACGATGACTAACGTACATTTTTTCACCCAGACTTCGATCAGTTTGTACAACTTCCTATTTAAAATGTCTTCTCAAGTCTTATGCCTCTTTTTAACATTTGAATGGAATTATTATTGAGTTGTAGTCTTTATATTATGGATACTAAAGTCCTTTGTAAGATATATTTTCAGAAAATATTCTTCCTATTGTTGCTTTTACTGATAAAATATATTTACTTTAAAAATTTGGGTTCTTTGAAATTTATTGGGCAATAATTGCATCTTTAGCAAATGTAATATGTTCTGTGTTATGACTAAGCAAAACTGACTTTAAATATGTACTGTTTTGGTTCAGGCTCTGCAGTGCCTGGATAAGCCACACAGGGAACATTCCTGGCAATGCTCAAGGGGGCCAGCTGGGATGATGGGATTAAATACCAGTCAGCAGTGTGCAAGGTGGCGCCTACCCACTGTCCTACTGTGCTCTGCATCTTGCCCACTCGCTGTAGTTTACTTTACTGTATATTTAACTAAAGTTTATTTAAGCACTATGACACACAGTACTGTTAGCGTAAGAGTTTTATGCATGCAGTGCTCTATACCCTTCCATGAGAGTGGTAGCACCTTCATTAATGTCTCAAGGTTCCATCTCAGCCCCCATTCTAGTCTCTCAGCTAACTCAGAGTTGTAAGGTTAACTCGGGGTCTGTCACCACTGGACATCTGCTACTCCTTTAAGAAGGCTTTGCTTTTGATCAGATCTATTTTTATCAGTTATTATTATTATTATTATCATTATTATTATTTGCATGGTATGGGTTTCAGGGAGCACAACTAGTGTTGCTCAGAAGTTACCCCTAGCTCTACCCTCAGAAATTACTTCTTGCTTTGCTCTAGGAACCATATGTGGTGCCGGGAATGGAGTCCTGGTTGGGCCACATGCAAGACAAGCACTCTACTCACTGGACTATTGCTCTGGCTCCCATTTTTATCTGTTTTTAAAACTGCTTGTGTTCAAGGATATCTCTGACTACTTTAGTTTTCCTGTCTTATCCTAGTAACTGTGCAGCTTAGCTTAAAGAGTTAGGTCTACTGTCAGGGTGCTACTGGGGTCCCCAACAATATCAGGAAATGAGTTCCCTTCTACCTCCAAGGTCAGCGGGAATGGATGAAAACTCATGAGTCCAGCGCGGTTCCAAAAGACTTTTACTAATTCAATAATGAAACAAGCTCTGCCACTACAATCCAAAATAATGGGATTCCCAGACCTCTAGCTCTTGGTCAGAACTTAGACCATGTGCTCAGGCCCAAGTCTCCCACCAAAGTGGATCCCAGTACCTCAAGTCAGCCCCCTTATATATCTAAAAGTAATTCTATCTTCAGTGAGAGTAGTGTCAACAAAGAACAATAAATCAGCTTCTAGATGAAGAAATAGTGTGGTGCCACCACAGGGGTGATAGCACACACTTGTTTCAGGTCTAAACAAGTGGTTATGCCAGGGGACTAGTCCCTTTCTCAGAAATTATCTCTTATGTCAAAACACTGGAGAAAGAGAGAGATCAGTATAAAGAAATACATCTCAATGGATGTATATTCATGGAGAGAAACACATAGATTCATGTAGATTAATAGATTACATGGGTAATCATAGATTACATGGGTTTCATGTAACCAAGATGATACCCACAAAGTCCATCTATTTTTCTGTTCTGCACCAAGGTGATTCTGAGTGTCTTCTCCGCTGTTTACTGAAAGGGTCATGCTTGCCTGGTTGAGGCAAACTAGCCTCTACCTCCAAGGTAGTAAACTAGCATGAACCTTCCTTTGATCTAAAGTGATTGTCTCAACGTAGCCAGGGTGGTAGTCCCTGGTAAATTCTAATTGCCTCACTCTGGGACCAGTAGATATTAAGAGGAATTGTGCTCAATCTAGATAACATTGAAATCACAGTAGAGATTATAATATTTCAGAAGTTACTGATTGAGAGTCAAAATGACTCTTGTAATTGCCACACCCTCCATTAGTATTTACACAAAAGAGAGGTCTCATTCACATGAACCCTGGCTTAAGAACATGTAAACAGCTTAAACTGTAAATGGATTAAACAGCAAAGCTCCAAAAATCCAACTAGGCCTCATCCAACAGACTACTCTCCCATTTGAAACTAATAAAAAGCTAGAAGTCAAGGCTAGTTTTTCCCATTAGATACCCTCCTATTCTAGTGTGATTTATTGAAAAGCTATCCTTCCCAATTGAATGACATTGAAATCTGTCAAAAATCAATTAACTGCATAATGTGGGTCTATTTCTAGACCCTCAATTTGTTTCATCGATTTATTTGTCTATTCTTACACTAATGCCACACTATATTGATTACTGTAGCTATCTAAGAAGTGTTGAAATCACTTTTTTAAAAAATTTTCCAGTGTGGCTCTTTTGGGTTATTTTGGTTGTTACAGGGCTTACATATTTACCAATAAATTTTAGAAATTATCTGGCCAATTTTCACTAAAAAAAAATTAAAAGCTCCAAATTTCCTTTTGGATCACTTTAAAGCTAAACTGATTTTGAGAAAGCAGGCAATCTTACAACATCAAAGTTTTCCAATCTCTGAACTTGATACATGGCTTCATATAGTCTTGTTTATTTTTTGTTTGTATTTTTCACTGTGAAAACAATAGTTATCACCAGATATCAGATACAGATTCTTGAATTTATGATGGTTTAAGGTTTGATAAGATTAACTGGTATGCACAAACTACTAGTCTTTTACAAGTCATTTGGAATTGAAAATGCTTTTTCTTTTTCAGTATTTTATTTATTAAAGTACCGTGAATTATGAAGCTATTTATAGCCGAGATTTGACATACAATGTTGCATCACCGATCCTGTCACCAGTGCCAACTTCCCCAACCAGATTTCCTTACCTTACCTACCCACCAACTCCAGCCCCAGTCCACCATCTTGTCAAGAACCTTTTTAAATTTGGTAATCAAAGTTTTAGTCTTTTGATTTCAGTGTTGTTGATTCTGTGATTTGGTTATTTAGTTCTCTCATTTCTTAACATCATCAGCTTACCTTGATCCCCTTGACCCAAACCCCATTGCTTCTATGAAAATCATATAGTCTCCT
Source organism: Cryptotis parvus (assembly GCA_021461705.1). NCBI lineage: Eukaryota > Metazoa > Chordata > Mammalia > Eulipotyphla > Soricidae > Cryptotis > Cryptotis parvus. Next base: position 11,965 of record JAJIBD010023567.1, on the reverse strand, counting down.
TTAATTACACCCAGCAAAATTGTGAGGGCTAGTGTAAACATATTTTTTGCATTTTGTTAGAGCCATCAATAGTTTATGTTTTAAAATAATTATGACATTTGTATTCCAATTGTTTATTGTTAATAATAAAATACAATTAACTTTTGTATAGAGATCTGTGATGGGGAATCCATTTATTTTTGTAGATTCCTTGAGATTTTCTATATATACAATCATGTCATCTGTAAATAAAGGTAGTTTTATTCTTCTTTTTTCCAAATATTTAACTATCTTTTTTACTTAATAGTTGAGATCACTAGTACAATGCTAAATAGAAAAGGAGATTCTTTTTGTCTCCTATCTTCAGTAAGAAAGTGGCCATTTGTACCACCAAGAATTATGTTAACAAAAGTTCCTTTAATTTAAATTGTGTTTCTTTTGTTTGTAGCCACATCCAATGGTACCCAGTCTACTGTTGGGTTTGTGCTCAAGCTTCACTTTTGGCTATGCTCAAGGGCACTTATACTGTGCTGGGGATCAAAAAGAGTCAGGCACATGAAAAGAAAACACCCTACCTGCTATCTGGTCCTAGCATTTTTTAAAAAAAATAAAATCCTTACTATGCACAACAAGTCCCCTTATTTTCCTAGTCTACTGAGGGGTTTTCTCATGTTTGTATATTTGGTTTTATCAAATATTTTAACAAATTATTGAGATAACTTTTATAATTTACCTACTAATATGTTGAATTACATTAGTTAATTTTTGAATGCAAATCCAAATTTTGCTGAAATATAATAGATTACTGGGTAAACACATCATCTTGATGCGCTATATGTATTTTACATATTCATGAATCCAGATTTGGATTTTTTGTGTTTTTGGAATATTTATGAGTAATATTAATTATTCTTATACTGCTAAGAACATAGTTTGGTATAAATGTTATGTTTGCATTGTAAATGAGTTGGGCAAAAGTCTCAAGAGCTGTGTAATTAGCTTTCTATTCTTGATTCTTTTAAGTACTGGAAAGATTCCATGTTCAATACTTAAAGTATTGAAAACAGTGAAATCAATCAGGCCTGGAGTTTTCTTTAGAAAACTTTAAAAATTATTTATTTTTATTTTTAATTTAATCACAGTGAGATACTCAGTTACAAAGTTGTTCATGATTGGGTTTCAGTCATATAACGTGCCAAGACCCATCCCTTCACCTGTGTACACTTCCACTACCAATTTTTCCAGTTTCCCTCCTGCCCCTATCTTGGGCATTATGGTTTGCAATACAAATACAGAAAAGTTATCATGTATATCTCTTTACCTACATTCAACACTCAGTTATTGCCCAGAATGATCATTATAACTACTATTGTCATACCGGTTCTTTGTCTATTCTAACTGTCCTTTGCCTCCCCCCTCCCCGCATTACTTGTCACAAACTTCTAACCATTGACCAGTCCTTCTGGCCCTGGTTGAGAAGGCACATAATTACTGATTAATTAAAAATAAATTTAGAACTGGGTCTAGAGCAATAGGACAGTGGGCTGGGTATTTGCCTTGCATGAGGTTGATCCAGATTTAATTCAGGGCATCTGAGCACCGCTATGAGTAATTCTTGAGTGCAGAGTCTGGAGTAACCCTGAACATTGTTGAGTGTGCGTCTAAAATAAAAAATAAATGAATTCAGAAATACTCATTTTTTATTTTTCATTAAAGGAAGTAAGCCATTTCATATAAATTTTCAATTGATTGACATTAAGTCATTCACAATTAAGCGAGGACATTAAGTCCTCTTTTTCTAAAAAAACATTTTTTTCTATTTCTGTCCAATTTGTGTTGCTTATGAGATGAAATCTTAAATCTTACTTTTATTACTCTAAATACAAAACATTATTTTGTATTTACTCAAATATTTACTTTAGCTGGTGTCCTAACACCTTCTTAGAGTTCAGTTCTTCCATCTGAGATTGTTTTCCTTTAAGATGAAAATTTTTCTTTAGGTACTCATTGTAGCAAAGTATGCTGGTAGCAAATTTTATTATCTTTAACATACTTGAAAAATGTTTTTTAATTTTATCTTCAAGCTTGGAGAAAATTATCACTATTTAGTATTCTAGGTTGGTGTTTTTGCTTTGGTTTGCTCTTAGGGTTTTAAATATATTATTCCACTGCCTTATGGTTTCCACTATTCCTATTAATAACTAAAATGTTATCTCTTTGACAGCAATATTGCTCCATAAATACTTTGGGTATGCCCCCAAAAAATAAAAAAATACACATCTATGGCATTCCTGTTAACAAATAATAAACCCAAAAAAAGGCAATTAAAAGACTGTCCCCTTTAAAATAGTAGCAAAAAGACACAAAAAAATGCTCACCATCATTAGTTATCACAGAGATGCAAATCAAAACAACAATGAGATGTCATCTCACACCACAGAGACAGGCACATATCCAAAGAACAAGAACAACAAGTGCTGGTGTGGATGCGGGTAAAGGGACTCTCATCCATTCATCCATTGTTGGTGGGAATGTCAATTAGTACAGCCTTTTTGGAAAACAATATGGACATTCCTCCAAAGACTAGAAATTGAGCTCCCATTTGACCCACCCATACTACTCCTGGGAATATACCCTGGGAATCCAAAAATACGCTTGCGGAAACACCATCCCCACATTTATGTTCATAGCAGCACTATTCACAATAGCCAGAATCTGGAAACAACCAGAGTGCCTGAGAATAGATTGACTGGATAAAGAAACTTTGGTACATCTACCAATGGAATACTATGCAGCTGTCGGGAAAAATGAAGTTATAAAATTTGCCTATAAATGGATGGACATAGAGGGAATCATGTTGAGGTGAAATTAGCCAGAAGGGGAGAGACAGATACAGAATGAGCTACATTTATTTGCATGACATATATATATATATGTATATATATATACATATATATATATGTACATATTTATGATACCAATATCCAAGGTCAGGCGAAACATGGATCAGGAGGTTTTGTCAGAGGTGGAAATTATCACAAACATGTGGGAGTCAGAGGCTAGGTAAGATAGAGAATGGAACAGTGTGCTAACAATTGTCAAAAATGCTAATACCAACCTAGAACTGAGCGTTAAATACAGGCAAAAAGATACACATGACAACCTCTTAATGCATGTATTTGTAATCCACAATGTGGAAGGGAAGGAAAAGAGAAAGAGAAAGAAATAAAGAACCTGCCATAGAGGCAGACTAGGGGGAAGGGAGTCGGGGTCATTGACCCGGGAGCTGGTGATGGGAAATGGCCATTGGTGGAGGGTGGGTGCTGGAACACTGTATGGCGAAACCCAAATATGAACATCTTTGTAATTGTATATCTATGGTGGTATAAAAATATTTTTTAAAAAATAGTGCCCAAAATATCAAATACCTCAAATCAAATTAATGAGGGGAGGGAAAAGACATTCAGTGAAAACTATAAATCATAGCTAGGAGAAATAGAAGATACCAAGAAATGGCAAAGATATTCCCTGTTCATGGATTGGAAAAGTCAACATTGGCTTGTGTGTGTGTGTGTGTGTGATGTGTGTGTCTGTGTGAGAGAGAGAGAGAGAGAGAGAGAGAAGAGAGAGATGGTGGGGAGAGGCACAACTGGTAGTTCTCAGGGTTTATTCCTTACTCAACCTTCAGGGACCACTTCTAGAAGAGTTCAGGGGACCTTTTGGGAAGCTGGTTGTAGAATGTGGGTTGGCCTTGTGTGTGGCAAGCAAACTAACTGGTGTACAATATATTTGGCCACAAAGAATCAGCATTGTTAAAATAACTGTCCTACCCAAACCACTATATAGATTCAATGTAATGCTCATTAAAATTACAATAACTTTTTTTCAAAAAGGCCTGGAAAACACTCTGCTGGAATTTTCATGGAACCACAAAACTCCCCAAAGGCAAAAGGAATCTTAAAGAAAAGAAGAATAAAAGGGGCATTTTATGGTCCAATTTTGGACTATGCTACAAAGCTACAATAATTAAAACTGCATGGTACTGGACTAAAGACAGACCTACAGACCAATGGAATGGAACTGAACTTCCTGAGTTAAGCCCTGAGTTAAGATTTATGGCAGCTAATCTAAAACCATGAAAACTAGTTTTATGAAGTGGATAAAAAAAACTCTTCAAAAATAGTGTTGGGAGTAAAAGGTCATTTTGAACTCTCACACCGGCCTGACTCCGCCTCAGGTAGCCTCCTGGGGTGCAGCTGGCCGGGCGGGCGCCTGGGGTCGTGGTAGAGCCCCAGGTCTTAGCAGAAGGTGGAACTAAAACCCCCAGAAGTCCAAGCGGAAGCGGAAGTAAACGGACATTTTGAACTCTCACACCGGCCTGTCTCCACCTCAGGTAACTTCCCTGGGGTGTGCAGCTGGCCAGGCGCAGGGGGTCGTGGTAGAGCCCCAGGTCTCTGCAGAAGGTGGAACTACAACCCCCAGAAGTCCAAGCAGAAGCGGAAGTAAACGGACATTTTGAACTCTCACAACCTGTGTCTCCGCCTCAGGTAAGTCTCCCTGGGGTGTGGCAGGCGGGCAACCTCGCGCATTAAAACAAAAACTAGGAAATTCAACACCAAGGGAAGGTAATACCCTCAAGAAAAAAGAAAAAGTACACTAGAGGAATCTATCCCTGAACACCACAACACCATGGGGAAAAGAACGCAGATCCCCAGCTCGAAGAACAGATGAAGGAATCGACCCTGAAGACTCAAAAAAGAATACAGATGTGCAAGATCTCTCTGACAATGAAATTAGAGAAGAAATTGGTAGGATGTTTAAGGAGCTCAACGAAAAAATGGAGCAGATGTCCAATAAAATACAGGAGAACATAAAGGAAGCAGTTGAAAGGGCAGTCAATAAATTACGGGAGGAAATGAGAGCAGAAATGAGAACCATGCAAATAGAAATATCATCGCTTAAAAACTCAGTAGATGAAATGAAAAACACAATAGGGACTCTCAACAGTAGGATGACAGCAGCGGAAGAGAGAATCAGTGAGACTGAAGATGAGCTGCAGAAAGCACTCAGAGAACTACATAAGATGGAAAGAGACCGAAAAATGGATCAGAAATGGAACAGAGAACAATGGGATGAAGCCAGGTGGAAGAAAATAAGAATGATCGGAGTCCCAGAGGGACAGGAAAGTAACCCCAAGGAAATTAAAACAGTTAAAAACATCCTGGCTGAAAAGATCCCGAGTTAAAGAACGAAGGCATCCAGATCCAAGAAGCCCAACAGCGTACCAGCAAGAAGAGACCCCAATAGAAAGACTCCAAGACACATCCTAGTCAAAGTAATGGAAGCCATAGACAGAGACATAATTCTTCAGGCAGCAAGATCAAAGAAGGAAATTGTATACAAAGGAGCATCCATTCGACTTCCAGCAGACTTCTCAGAAACACCGTCCAAGCCCGAAGGCAGTGGTGGGATATACAAAAAAAAATTTAATGAAATTAATGCCTCAGCAAGAATTCTTTATCCAGCTAAACTCTCACTCAGATTTGAAGGACAGATATACAACTTCTTGGATAAACAACAGCTTAAAAACTTTGTAAAATCAAAACCAACCTTAAAAGAAGGACTGAAAGATCTACTATAAGATGAGACATGACCCAAAAGAACAACCAACCTATACAGAACGATGGCACACAATCCCATGACAATAATCTCTCTCAATGTCAATGGTCTAAATGCACAAGTTAAGAGACACAGAGTGGCAAAATGGATCAAAAAATTGAATCCGACATTCTGCTGCCTTCAAGAAACACACCTGAACAATCGGAGCAAAGGCAGGCTCAAAATAAAAGGCTGGAAAACAATCCTTCATTCAAACATCCCATCCAAAAAGGCTGGGGTGGCCATACTGGTATCCGACAACATAGACTTCAGGCTGAAGGTCAGAAGGGACAGTGAAGGTCACTTCTTAATAGTCAAGGGATGCATATATCAGGAACAAATCACGCTATTAAACATATATGCACCCAACGAGGGGCCAGCAAAATACCTAAAACAACTACTAATAGACTTCAAAGAAGACATTGACAGCAACACAATTGTAGTTGGAGACTTCAACACTGCTCTATCAACCCTGGATAGATCAACAAGATTGAAACTTACCAAGGAAATACTGGCCCTAAAAAGAAGAGATGGAGGAAAGAGGGCTGGTAGATATATACAGGGCATTTCATCCCCAAAAAACTGAATATACTTTCTTCTGCAGTGCACATGGAACATACTCCAAAATAGATCACATGCTGAGCCATAAATCATACCTCCATGAAATCAAGAAGATAGAAATTGTGCCAACTATTTTTTTCAGACAATGATGCTCTGAAAATAGAAGTTAATTGTACAAAAAAAAGGAGACCAATACCAAGTACCTGGAAACTAAACAGCTCATTGCTGAGCAACCAGCAAGTCATAGAAGAATCAATGAGGATATCCAAAGATTCCTGGAAATAAATGAGACTGAAGACACGAATTACCAGAACTTGTGGGATACAGCAAAAGCAGTGTTAAGAGGCAAGTTCATAGCTCTTCAAGCATTCCTCAGAAAAGAAGAAAAGGCCATCACAAACAGTCTGACTTCCCAAATTAAGATCTTAGAGAGTGATCAGCAAAAGGAGCCCAACCCAAACAGAAAGAAAGAAATAATAAAACTTAGAGCAGAAATCAATGAGATAGAAAGTCAAAAAACAATCCAGAAGATCAACGAAACCAAAAAGCTGGTTCTTTGGAAAAATAAACAAGATTGACAAACCACTTGCAAGACTTGTAAGAAAAGGAAAAGAGAGAACCCAAATAAATAGAATCAGAAATGAAAACGGGGACATCACAACAGAAACCACAGAAATTCAAAAGATCATCAGAGATTACTATGAGAGAGCCTGTATGCCACAAAGCAAGAGAACCAAGTAGAAATGGACAAATTCCTGAATTCCTATAGCTTCCCAAGTCTGCAACAAGAAGATCTGGAATACCTCAACAAACCTATCTCCATCGAGGAGATAGAATCGGTAATCAAAAGTCTCCCAAAACACAAAAGCCCAGGTCCAGATGGATTCACCAGTGAATTCTACAAAACCTTTAAAGAGGACCTACTCCCAATTCTTTTTAAGCTCTTCCGGCAAATTGAAGAAACAGAACAACTCCCAAATAGCTTTTACGAGGCACATATCACCCTGATACCCAAAGCAGACAGAGATGTCACAAAAAAAGGAAAACTACAGACCAATCTCCCTGATGAATACAGATGCTAAGGTCTTCAACAAAATACTAGCAAATAGAATCCAAAGAGTCATCAAAAAGATTATACACCATGACCAAGTGGGATTCATCCCAGGAATGCAAGGATGGTTCAACATCCTCAAGTCAATCAACATAATACATCATATCAACAAAAAGAAAAATAAAAACCATATGATCATATCAATAGATGCAGAGAAGGCATTTGACAAGATTCAACACCCGTTCATGATAAAAGCTCTCCAAAAATGGGGATTGAAGGAACCATCCTCAAGGTAATACAGGCCATCTACTACAAGCCCACAGCAAGCATCATTCTCAATGGGGAAGAACTGAAAGCCTTCCCCTTAAGATCAGGGACAAGACAAGGCTGCCCACTCTCACCACTTCTATTCAATATAGTACTGGAAGTACTTGCCATAGCAATCAGGGATGAAAAAGAGCATTAAGGCCATCCAGATAGGAAGGGAAGAAGCCAAGTTATCACTATTTGCAGATGACATGATATTATACCTGGAAAACCCGAAACTCTCTACCAAGAGGCTCCTAGAAATAATACATTCCTATCGTAGAGTGGCAGGGTACAAAATCTATACCCAAAAGTCAATGGCCTTCCTATATTCAAACAGCGAAAGAGAAGAAAGGGACATTAAGGAAACTATCCCATTCACAATTGAGCCAGCAGAAAATCAAATTCCTAGGAATCAGTTTGACAAAGAATGTGAAGGATCTCTACAAAGAAAACTACTAAACGTTACTTCAGGAAATAAAAGAAGACCTGAGGAAATGGAGACACATTCCCTGCTCATGGATTGGAAGGATTAACATTATCAAAATGGTAATACTCCCTACAGCTTTATACAGATTCAATGCGGTCCCTATAAAGATACCCATGATGTTCTTCAAAGAAATTGAACAAACACTCCTGAAATTTGTATGGAATAATAAACCCCCACGAACAGCTAAAGCAATCCTTGGGGAAAAGAAGATGGGAGGTATCACTTTCCCCAACCTCAAGCTCTACTACAGAACAGTTGTAATTAAGACAGTGTGGTATTGGTATAGAGACAGACCCGGGGGACCTATGGAATAGAAATGAATACCCTGAAACACACTCTCAAATATACACCACGTAATCTTCGATAAAGGAGCAAAAAATATTAAGTGGAGCAAAAGAAAGCTTCTTCAACAAATGGTGCTGGGAAAACTGGGCAGCTACATGTAAAAAATGAACTTAGACCTTCTCTAATGCCATGCACAAAAGTCAGATCAAAATGGATTCTAGATCTCAACATCAGACATGAATCTATAAGGTACATCAAAGAAAACATAGGAGAAACGCTCTACGACATTGAAACGAAAAGTATCTTTAAAGACGCACACAGCACTGACCAAGCAAATGGAAACAAAGATAAACAAATGGGATTATATAAAATTGAAAAGCTTCTGCACCTCAAAAAGAAACGGTGACCAAGATACAAAGACAATCCAAAGAGTGGGAAATGATATTCACCCAATACCCATCTGACAAGGGGTTAATATCCAGGATATATCAGGCACTGGTAGCCCTTCACAAGAAAAAAAAGCCAACCCCATCAAAAAAATGGGGGAGAAGAAATGAACAGAAGCTTCCAAAAAAGAAGAAATTCGAATGGCCAAAAGGCATATGAAAAACCACAGAAATCCAAAAGATCATCAGAGATTACTTTTGAGAGCCTGTATGCCGTGAAACATGAGAATCTAAGAAGAAATGGATCAATTCCTGAAGTCCTCTAACCTCCCACGGCTGAAACAAGAAGGCCTCCAATACCTGAATAAGCCTATCACCATTGAGGAAATAGAAACAGTAATTAAAAGTCTTCCCAAACACAAAAGCCCAGGTCCAGACGGATTCACTAGTGAACTCTACCAAACCTTTAAGACGGACCTACTGCCAGTCCTTTTCAAGCTCTTCCAGGAAATAGAAGAAACAGAAACACTCCCAAACAGCTTCTATGAGGCACATATCACCCTGATACCCAAAGCAAGGAGAGACAACACAAAGAAAGAAAACTACACACCAATATCCCTGATGAACACGGATGCTAAGATCTTCAAAAAAAATACTAGCAAACAGAATCCAAAGACTCATCAAGAAGATTATACATCATGACCAAGTAGCATTCATCCCGAGAATGCAAGGATGGTTCAACATTCGCAAGTCAATCAACATAATACATCATATCAATAAAAAGAAAAATAAAATCCATATGATCCTATCTATAGACGCAGAGAAAGCATTTGATAAGATCCAGCACCCGTTCATGATTAAAACCCTCCAGAATATGGGGGAATTGAAGGGACTTTCCTCAAGATAGTTACAGCCATCTACCAAAAGCCCACAGCGAGCATCATTCTCAATGGGGAAAAGTTGAAAGCCCTTCCCCTGAGATCAGGGACAAGACAACGTTGCCCACTCTCACCCCTTTTATTCAATATAGTATTGGAAGTACTTACCATAGCAATCAGAGAAGAAAAGGACATCAAGGGCATCCAGATAGGCAAGGAAGAAGTCAAGCTATTATTATTTGCAGATGACATGATATTATACCTAGAGAACCCTAAACTCTCTACCTAAATCCTCTAGTGGCAGGATACAAAATCAACACCCAAAAGTCGGTGGCTTTCCTATATACAAATAACGAAAGAGAAGAAAAGGCTATTAGAAACAATTCCATTCACAATTGTGCCACAGAAAATCAAATACCTAGAAATCAACCTACCCAAGTGTAAAAGGACCTGTACAAAGAAAACTACAAGACACTGCTCCAAGAGATAAAAAGAGGGCACAATAAAATGGACACATATTCCCTGCTCATGGATGGGGAGAATCAACATTGTCAAAATGGTAATACTCCCTAGAGCTCTGTACAGATTCAATGCAGTCCCTATAAGGATACCCATGACATTCTTCAAAGAAATTGACCAAATACTCCTGAAATTTGTATGGAACAATAAACCCCCCAAGGATAGCTAAAGCAATCCTCGGGAAAAAAGAAGATGAGAGGCATCACCTTTCCCAACTTCAAACTGTACTACAAGGCAGTAGTAATTAAAACAGCATGGTATTGGAATAAAAACAGACCTGTGGACCTATGGAATGGAATTGAATATCCTGACACCCAATCTCAAACACATGATCATTTAATCTTTGATAAAGGTGCAACGAATCTAAAATGGAGTAAGGGAAAGCCTCTTCAACAAGTGGTGCTGGGAAAACTGGGCAGCTTACATGTAAAAAAATGAATTTGGACCTGTGTCTAACACCATGCACAAAAAATCATATCAAAATGGTTTAGAGATCTGAATATCAGACTTGAATCCATAAAGTACATTGAAGAAAATATAGGAAAAACCCTCCACGACACTGAAGCTAAAGGCATCTTCAAAGGTGAAACATCACTAACAAAGCAACTAGAAGAAAAAGATAAACATATGGGACTGCATGAGACTAAAAAGCTTCTGCACCTCAAAAGAAACAATGACTAAGATACAAAAGCAGTCCACAGAATGGGAAAGAATATTCACCCAATACCCATCTGATAAAGGGTTAATATCCGGGATATATCAGGCACTGGTAGAAATTTACAAGAAGAAAACAAACAACCCCATCAAAAAATGGGGAGAAGAAATGAACAGAAACTTCAGCAAGAAATTCGAGTGGCAAAAAAAACATATGAAAAAATGCTCATCATCACTAATCATCAGAGAGATGCAAATCAAAACAACAATGAAATACCACTTTACACCACAGAGACTGGCACATATTCAAAAGAGCAAGAACAACAAGTGCTGGCGTGGATGCGGGGAAAAGGGGACACTCATCCATTGTTGGTGGGAATGCCGGCTGGTACAGCCTTTCTGGAAAACAATATGGACATTCCTCCAAAGACTAGAAATTGAACTCCCATTTGACCCAGCCATACCACTCCTGGGAATCTACTCTGGGAAGCCAAAAAATACACAGCGGAAACACCATCCCTACTTTTATGTTCATAGCAGCATTATTCACAATAGCCAGAATCTGGAAGCAACCAGAGTGCCCGAAAATCAATGACTGGATAAAGAAGCTTTGGTACATCTACACAATGGAATACTATGCAGCTATTAGGAAAAATGAAGTTATAAAATTTGCCTATAAATGGATGGACATGGAGATGATTAGTTGAGTGAAATTAGCCAGAAGGAGAGAGACAGATGCAGAATGACTGCATTTATTTGCATGACATAAATATATATGTACATATTAAGATACCAATATCCAAGGTCAAGTGAACCATATATCAGGAGTGCTTGTCAAAGGTGGATATTATCACAAACGTGTGGGAGTCAGAGGCTAGGTAAGACAGAAAATGGAACAGTGTGCTAACAATTGTCGAGGGTACTAATGCCAACCTAGAACTGAGCATTAAATAGAGGCAAAAGATACACATGACAACCCTTTAATGTATGTTCTGTAATCCATAGTCTGGAGGGAAGGAAAAGAGAAAGAGAGAGAAAGGGAAAAAAATAAAGAACCTGCCATGGAGCAGGGCTGGGGAGGGGGAGGGAACCGGGGACATTGGTGGTGGGAGATGGGCACCGGTGGCGGGATGGGTGCTGGAACACTGTATGACCAAAACCCAAATATGAACTTTTTAATTGTATATCTTTGTAATTG
>JAJIBD010023566.1:0-22003 GCA_021461705.1 Cryptotis parvus | reverse complement strand
AAAATAAGTTCCCTGTCTCGAATGAGGATGAAGATACAGACAGTAATCACAACACAACGGTGTCATAGGATTACTTGCAAGACTATAGATTGGAAAAAAGACAAAGACTAGCAAAGCAGCCAGGTCCTCAGGAAATATTTCAAGAGATGTGACTTCCAGGTTGAGACAAGCAGGATACTCAGAAGTAGTTCAAACTGGCAACTGGAAGCATATGGACTTTTTAGGAGGGGAAACGGTCCCGAAGTACATATTTAATTATTTTTAGAAAATAACGTATGCTTTCCTTTGGTAGTGTGTAGTACCATTAAAAGCTATGCTGACTTCCATTAAATGCAGCCATGTGGACTCAAATTCCCAGCCTGCTCCACTGATTCCGACTAAATCCCCAGGGAGATTCATGCACGCCAATCACCTAACGTTCTTGGTATCACCGGTCCCTGCAGCTGAAAATGCCAGAGCGTTCACAGGAGGAAGGCGGGCTGAAATTCCGGACAGCTGCACGCACACCCCACCCACTACAGCCACACCAAGGGCGCACTTGACCTCTTCACAAATACTGCCTTCAGAGACACCAATCTGCAAATAATTTCAGGTACCTGGTGCCCAGACAGAGAAGTTGGATTTTCTTTTCTTTTTTTTTTGAGTGAGTGAGTGAGTCGGTGGCCGCCCCTCAACACCCCCTATTTCCCAGAAGCCCTGGCAGCACGCCCACCTCCCACAGCCGCCGCCATATACACTGATTTGCCCAGGTCGTAGGTCCTGAAGCCTCTGTAATACTTGGAGGTGCGACACCTCCCTAAAGCAACAACAGCTTAATGAATTCTTAGACAAGGATTTTACAGCCCTGTGATCTGTGTCACAGTTCTTCATAAATGGATTTTTCGATTTAAAGAAATAAACACATAAATACATGCATGGATTTTAAAAATAAGCATAAACAATAAGACCAGACTAGAACTGGGCATTGAATGGTAGGCAAAGGAATATACATGATAACCCTTTTAAATGTATGTATTTGCAAGTCACAATGTAAGGCAAAAAGGCAAGGCAGGAGAGAGAGAGAGAGAGAGAGAGAGAGAGAGAGAGAGAGAGGAAAAGTGGTTGCCACCAGAAGCAGGATGGGGAAAGGGAAAGGGAATATGGGGACATTAGTAGTGGAAAATGTTCACTGGCAGAGGGATCAGTGCTGGAACACTGTATGACTGAGACCAATCATAAACAGGTTTGTAATTGTGTATCTCAAGGGGGGTATAATATTTTAAAATAAGCATTAAATGTATGCATGTAGTAATTCAGCACTCAATGTTCGTGTATGTACAAGTGCATGTATGCATGTTTATATGTGGTACCATACTACAAACCTTTCAAAAAATAAAAATAAAGAAGTCAGGTTTAAAAATCATTGGAAGCTTCTGAAAATTTGTTTGAAAAAAAAAGTGCAATGGCCAATATTATAAATCCTCTGGGGGGAAAATAAAGAATAAACAACTTTTCTAAATACACACACACACACACACACAAAAGCTATGCTGACTTCCATTAACTGCAGCCATGTGGACTCACATTCCTAGCCTGCTACACACACACACACACACACAAACATGTACATAGCTAGGATGAAAAGTATTAAAGCAAATAAACATTTTTAAAGATCCAAGGTCAAAAGAATGTTATACCAGCCTCAAATACATGAACAATTAATCCTCGATAAAGGAGCAAAAAGTATGAAATGGAGCAAGGAAAGCCTCTTCAATAAGTGGTGCTGGGAAAACTGGGCAGCTACATGTAAAAAAATGAATTTAGAACTCTGTCTATTGCCATGCACAAAAATCAGATCAAAATGATTAAAGATCTCAATAACAGACCTGAATCCACAAAGTACATTGAAGAAAATATAAGAAAAACCCTTCACAACATTGAAGCTAAAGGCATCTTCAAAGAAGAAACACCACTAACAAAACAGCTAGAAGAAAAGATAAACATATGGAACTATATGAATCTAAAAAGCTTCTGCACCTCAAAAGAAACAGTGACCAAGATACAAAGAGAGTCCACAGACTGGAAAAGAATATTCACCCAATACCCATCTGATAAGGGGTTAATATCCAGGATATATCAGGCACTGGTAGAACTTTACAAGAAGAAAACAACCAACCCCATCAAAAAATGGGGGAGAAGAAATGAACAGAAACTTCAGCAAGGGAAGAAGTTTGAATTGCCAAAAGACATATGAAAAAATGCTCATCATCATTAATTATTAGAGAGATGCAAATAAAAACAACAATGAGATATCATCTCACACCACAGAGACTGGCACATATACAAAAGAGCAAGAACAACAAGTGCTGGCATGGATGCGGAGAAAAGGGGACACTCATTCACTGTTGGTGGGAATGTCGACTGGTACAGCCTTTTTGGAAAACTATATGGACATTCCTCCAAAGACTAGAAATTGGACTCCCTGCTTGACCCAGACATACCACTCCTGGGAATATACCCTGGGAAGCCAAAAACACGCAGCAGAAACACCATCCCTACTTTTATATTCATAGCAGCATTATTCACAATAGCCAGAATGTGGAAATAACCAGAGTGCCCAAGAACTGATGACTGGATAAAGAAACTTTGGTACATCTACACAATGGAATACTATGCAGCTGTTAGGAAAAATAAAGTTATGAAATTTGCCTATAAATGGATGGACATGAGAGGATCATAGTGAGTGAAATTAGCCAGAAGGAGAGAGACAGATATAGAATGATTGCATTTATTTGCATAACATAAATATATATATACATATATATACATATTATGATTCCAATATCCAAGGTCAGGCGAAATGTGGATCAGGAGGTCTTGCTAAAGGTTGAAACTACCACAAATGTGTGGGAGCATAGGTTAGGTAAGACCGAGAAAGGAACAGTGGACCAATGATTGTTGAAAGCCTATTACAATCCACAACATGTAAGAGAGGGAAGAGAGAGAGAGAGAGAGAGAGAGAGAGAGAAGAAAGAGAAAAAAGAGATGGAGAACATGCCATGGAGGCAGGCTAGGGGAGGGGGGGTATCAGGGACATTGGTGGTGGGAGATGGGCACTGGTGGAGGGATGGGTGCTGGAACACTGTATGGTTTTAAAACCAAACATGAACATTTTTGTAATTGTCAAAAATAAATTTTAAAAAGCCAATCAACCAAACAAACACAAAAAAAATCACAAGTAATAGACTAATTTGTAAAAATAAATAAATAAATAAATAAATAAAAAAAAATAATAAAAAAAAATGAGTTCTCTAAGTTTTTTGGCTAAAAAAAAGAATATTATAATGAAAATACTAGAAGCTTTAGATGTAAAAGTACTATTAAACTTTGGAAAATGCATTTGCCTTTTCATGTTGGAGCTTTTAAAATATATTTTGGAAATACTATTTAAAACCCAGAAAATCTTTACAATAAACAAGCTAAAGTATCTTTGCTATCACTTGCTTTCAATTTGACTACATTTTCGTTTTAGAGATATGAAAAAAATCCCTGTGGGCTATATAACATCTTAAGTATTCTCTAGCATATGTAACATTCAGTTTGAGCTAATATCATTTATATGTTCTTATATTTCAAAATCATAAAGCATGGTATTTTAAAAGATCCCCAAAGACAACCATAGTATTTATATAAGCATTGACTATAATGAGGTATCCCAACACTGGAGAAAATATTCCTGATTTCAAGACACAATTCCCATGATAAAAAAAAAGTTTTAAAGTAGAACAAAGTTGATTGTTTTACTGCATGCTCTGAAACTCTGTTTCATCATACACAACCATATACACCACTAAAGTGTGGAACATGAAACCAACAACACGGCAATCCCAACACATCAGGTTGCCTTCTGTACTTCTGCTCTTTCCCTTACCACTGAAAAAAGAATGTGCTTTATAAAACCAGCCCTTATATAATGATTTAAAGTAAGTAACTGGGACATGTTCTAGTAAAATTTACATGAGCTTCCTAAGTATAAAAGTACATGGTGTACTCTTTTCAGAAAGCAGACACCAGATGATCACCACAGTCGCTTGAAGAGATTCTTTTCATCCATGAGGAGAAATTTGCTCTAAAATACTTCTCAATGTGTGGCACCAAAAAAATGTAGGTTGCTCATGATAAAACTAGTTTCCTTTATCTTTTATTGGCATCTTCTAAGACCTAGAATATAAGAATCTTCCGTTTTCTTCCTAGAAATGTGACTCAGTGGTAGAAGAGTAACTTTGCAATTCATAGCACAGGGGAAAAAAAGACTTTATTCTTTCATTTTAGTCAATGCATACAAGAACTTAAAAGTCGTGCCTGGAACTAGAGAGATAGCAAAGCAGGTAGGGCATTGGCTTTGCACACAGTCAATCCAGGTTTCATCCCCAGTACTTCATCTGGTCCCCTGAGCACCACCAAGAGTAATCCCTGAGCTCAGAGCTGGGAGAAAGCACTGAGCATCACTGGATGTGGTCCCAAAACAAATGGACAAACAAAAATCCATACATTAATTAGAATTAGAGTCCAGCAAAAATTTTGCATAAACAATTTACTTTGTGTTGATTTTATTCTACATATAACAGTACTGAAAATGGAAATTTTCACTTTTTTTAACTAATGATATTATCATTAGTCTATGTCTACATAATGGTATACATCAGCATTAGGGAAAGAAATTTTTCTGCATTAGAAACTAAAATATTTCATCACAACATTTGTCAAACAAAGTCAATGAGCAAATATATTAAATTCCCTGATTACTTCCTTCATCTCCATTTTAGAAGGATTTGATAGGAACATGTTTCTTCACAGAGAGAAGTCTGATTCACAGCTTAAATTTATGAAAATAATATGTTTCTGCCCAGGTCTCTGAGGCATATGTTAATGCAGGGAGAATGGTGGAGTCAAAGAGATGTGCCTGGAGCCAGAGGTTCTTTGTCCTTTCAGCTATTTCTTTGACTTTTTTTTTTTTTGGTATTCCACACCACTCTCTTCCTCCTGCGCAGTTCAGGTGCTAGCTCGTTAGTCATGTCGAGTTCTCGACCTAAGTAGAGCTGTTTGTTCGGTTGAGAGTGAATGGAGCATCTGGAACTAGTTCATTTTTCGTGAACCTGGGCCCTAGGAAAGCAGGATGAGAATGCTATTCGGGTCTCCCAAAGAGGAATCGAAAGAGCTATGCTTGGAATATCTCACTCAAGTGAGAGAAAGAATCTGGAGTTCCAAGCTCTGTTGACGATCAAGAGTCAGGGACCCTGTCTCATTTGCCAAGGCATCGAAAATCAGATAGGCTGGACATGTAATGCGATTTCCGAGGACGACTGACTGCTGGACTAGAGCTGTTACCGACTAGATCCCACAGGATGTCAAAAGATCATGTGGCCGCCCACCTACAAGATGGTCAGACTTATTTGTCAAGATCCTGAACAAACGGTTTGAGGCTCTTCCTATTCCTGGAGCAAGCAGATGCCATTGGGCTACACTGGCACATGACAGGGACAAATGGAAACGTTACTGGCAGACACCAGATGATCACTCACAGTGGCTTGAAGAGATTCTTTCCATCCATGAAGAGAAATTTGCTCTAAAATGCTTCTCAATGTGTGGCACCAATAAAATATGGCTTGTTCATGATAAAGACAGTTTCCTTTATCTTTTATTGGCGTCCTCTTAGACCTAGTATACAAGAATCTTCCATTTTCTTCCTAGAAATGTGACAGTCTCAGATTATTGGTCCACTAGTTCCATGTGTGGGTGAGGATGCAATGCTGCTTGGACCCTACCTTACCAGGCATATTGGAGCACCCCTATTGTACTTGGAGACTGCCACAGCTGCACCCAGAGATGCTCAGGAAACAGGTGACCAGAATAAAAAGCCAGTTCGGGAACATGCTAAAAACTACTACTGTTTTATCTCCTAGTCCCTGAAAAGACAAAAACAAATAATTTTGGAAATATGACTGTGGCCTGATTAGAAAAGATTGGTTTGAGTTGACAGGAAAATAACTTGTGACACAAATGTTGAAAAATGAAGTGTGTCATACTGATGTAGGATATTTTTCAAATACATCATGGCATCATATACAAGCACCAATCTGGATAGCATGTGCTCTGTAGGTCTGTAGAATGCCACGATTCACTCTTAGAAAGTTATTCAGAAGGGAGGAGGGGAATTCACCTGAATGCATGCGTGAAAGATAGCACCTGACTATTCACTGTTCTCCAGTGCCACAGCTCACCATTTCCAAAGTGTGTTCTTAGAGGAAGCAATCCATTGCCTAATTAGAGGACTCTGCTTCAGGGGAATAGATCAGGCGAAGCTGATACCTCTGAGTGCATTTTGGAGGTCATGAAAAAAGATGAGTGAGCTGAGTAAACTAAGATGAAAAAGAGCCACAAGGGAGCAAAAACAAGACAGAGAAAATGAAACCACAAAACCTCTGAGAGATGTCTGAGTTTCCAGTTTTAGATACTTGAAGCCCAGTTGACTCCCATGAGGGTCCTTGTCTAATTAATTACAGTAGCCTCTTTCCTCCTTTTTGTAGGCTATTTTACTGATCTCTGTTTTCATGGTCTTGAGGGAAAATGGGTTCTTAAGAGAATGCACAAATATGTGTGTGAATTTCCCTACAAAATATTTACAACAAAAGATTCGTCTCCATTTATTTTCATCAATATTCTGATCACTAAATGGAGACAATAATGGATAGAAGGTCACATGGGGGTTGATAGGTGTTGGAACATTTAAAACCTGAAACAACTGTATTCTGAACAACTTGACAAATCACAGTGTTATAATAATAAAAATTAACAAAAATTAAAACTCCCCTCTGCCCTATTTATGAACACACTCACTTTGGGATTGCCTCTTGGCGTGGACCCAAACTGTGACCCTTATTCTCAAATAAACTGTTTCTCAATTATAGTACAATTCTTTTCTACCTTGATATACCATAGAAAATGCTGCTGCTTTTTTTCCCTATAGTACATCTTGGATTTAATTTCTGTTCAAGATATTAACATAAAATTGGAGCTATAGAGATAGCTCAAGAGGCCAGAGAATGTGGTTTACATGCAGAAATCCCAGGTTCGATTTCTGGCACTAATATTCACCTGAGCACCGCCAGGAGCAATCTCTGAGCACAGAACTGGGAGTAGCCCCCGAGCGCAGCCAGGTAGGACTCCCTCAAAAATAATAAATAATATAATGTAAAAAGATTTTAGGTCAGGGATGTAGCTTAGTGGCAAATCACTTGTGTTGCATGTGAGAATTCCTGGGTTTCTTCTCATGGCACCACAAAACAAAATATAAAATCATGATAAATATTTTCCTACATGCAATATTAGTGCATTGCAACTTATGAGTTACATTTAAAGATTAAAAACTCTGCTAGCCTTTATAAAATGTTAAAATGGTTTAAGCTTACCCTCAGCAGCTTTGTACACCTTAAGAATGCCTTCTGTGTAATCAATATAGTAAAACAAGAAGGCGTGAGCAAGAACTCTTTCATATCAAGCATGCACCTCATTTCTTTGAGGCATGCAAAGCCCCTCCATTCTTGAAGATTCTTGAAAGTCAAGGAACTTCAATCGCTGAATAAATATAATAATCGCTGAATAAATATAACAATCCTTTGTTTTGGGGTGCCATACCTACATAACGAACCAGACTTTGGAAAGTTAAATCACCCAGAAATTGATTTAACACCTGGAACATTTTAAGGGCAAATATAAGAATGTTCACAGTTATAAAATAAAAATTAACTAGAGTTACTTTTTGTTTGGTTGAGGGTGACTGGTTGAGGAGGGGGTCACAACCCATGGTACTTAGGAGTAGCCAGCAGTTTTTAAGGTTGGGGAATGTTACTACCAACAGTGCTCTTGGGACCATGTCAGGCTGAGGATGAAGCCTGGGAATTCTATATGCAGATCATATACTCCAGGCCTTGGAGCACTCTCCTCAGCTCAAAATTAAAGTTCTTGGGTCAGAGATATAGGAAAGATAGTCCAGTGGGTAAGGTGCTTGCTTTTCATACACCTGATCTGGGTTCCATCGCTGTCACCACATGTGATTCCATGAGTTTTATATATATATATACATATATATATATATATATATATATATATATATATATATACATACATATAATCTACACTATATACATATATAGTGTAGATTATATATAATCGTGGAGAAAGGCACTATGACTTATATATTATGTAAACTTATATAATATATATTAAGTTTACATAAAATTAAAAACTAAAGTGATTTCTGTCCAATGGGAGAGAGAGAAAGGGAGAAAGATGAAAGTGTCTGGCATATATAGAGACAGGCAGGGGGATTAGGGGAATGGCGGAGTGGCAGGAAGGTAAAGGGGCACATTGGTGGTGGGAAATGTGCTCTGGTGAAGGGATGGGGGGGTTGGAACATTATATGACTGAAACCCAATCGTGAAAATGCTTCTAACTGTATGGCACAGTGATTCAATAAAATAAATTTCAAATAATAAAGTTATTTTAGATCTGTAAATATGACATTAAGGAAATTTCTAGCAGTAAAGTATTAAAGATGCATGGGAACCAGAGTATAGTGTCACTAGGATTGAACTAAGAATAACAGCTTCCCTTTTCCTGCTCATCTTCCACTGACTGAGATGCCTGAGGAGTTTGTGGACCTTTCATTACTACAAATATTTTTTCAGAAATTGTGAAAAAAATAATACCTAGTCATGGCCAGATAGCACAGTGGGTAGGGCGTTTGCCTGGCACACAACCGATTGGGGTTCAATATCTGGCCTTTCACATGGTCCGGAGTCTCCCAGGAGTGATCCTTGCACGTGAAAAAACCAGGAGTAAACACTGAAGTGTGCCCCCAGATAAAAAAAAAAATAAACATTAAAAAAAATCTAACCCTATCTAACTGATCATCATAAAGCATTGTAAAATATTATATATCTATTAAGCAATGTTCCAGTTAGATAATTAGTACTTAGAGAGTTTGAATATTTTTCTTTTATAATGAGGTTTGTTTGCCTTATTTTCTCTTATATTGGAAAGGTTGCATTTCTTTTTAAGAATCATGATTATTCTGGTTTACAGAACATCATTCAACAAGAAACATTATAGCAGATGAGGTGGTACATCCTGAAAGATGCCACAATGTTTCTTGAAGAAAAGAATCCCTTCTTTAATACAGGGTTTCATCTATATTCATTTCTTAATATTCTCAAATGTTGAATGATGTTCCAACTTAAACAAACAAAAAACTGCTCGCTTACAAGAATTAGGATTCTAATAAAGTTGTGTTTGGTTTCTTTTAATATAGCAATTTAACCTTTTGGGATTTATTTTATTTTATTTTATTTAGTTTTTTTTCCGATTTTATTTTATTTTATTATTTTCCCCCAAATATTGTTACACCATTTTAGACATACAATTGAAAGATGCTCCATGTAGAGTTCTGGTTCTACAGTGTTCCAACACCCCATCCCTCCACCCAAACCCATCTCCCATCACCAATGTCCCCACCTCCCTCCCCCTCCCACACCTCAACTATTTGGCGGGTACTGTACTGTATGTCATTTCTCTCCTCTTTATCTCTCCCCTCCTGCCAAACTTTCCTGCTCTTCGTGGAATTCAGTGCATTAAAAGACATTACTGTTTCCACTATTTTAATGGTCCGTGCGGCGCAAAGCGGCGCGGCGTACTGGGCTCGAACTGGTTTTGCTCTGTTGATCTGGTCGTGAGGCAGTTTCCCAGCGTTCCGACAGCGAAAATGGTGGCTAGTGTGATGGGCGAGTCTCATCTGGCTGCTTCTGGGACCCCCAGAGGTGACGGGCCCCCTCCCAAAACCCGTCTGCCCTCCTGGGGGTCCCCTCTTCAGCTGGGCCGGGCGAGCCGAGTTCCAGCCTCCCCAGCCACTTCATGTTATGGCCGATGGCCCCGGGCAGCTCCTGGGGCGGGGCCACCAGGCTCGCACAAAATGGAGAGGGGAATGGCCGAACCCCGACTCCATCTGACGAATTCCCAGTGATTCCTGCTTCTGGGAGCCGCCTACCTGGGCTCGAACTGGTTTTGCTCTGTTGATCTGGTCGTGGAGGCAGTTTCCCAATCCTTTTTGGGATTTTTTTAGGTTTGGATTACACCTCATGATGCTTAGTCACAAACAGTGCTGGAAATTGAACCTGGAGCTCTTGCAGGTGAAATTGGTATCCTATTCCTTTTGAGCTATGCAACTCCCTCCATCCCCCACCCCTGCCCCACCCCATGAAACTCGTTTGATTCTTTATAACATAAGCTCAACTAGTCTGCTGAAACATTTGAAGCAAGATATTCATGCTTCCTGGCTCAGATTCACACAATCATCACTAGCTGGTCTGGGAATCTCTTTATGGTCAATGTGGAGCTTACTGCATTCTGCGTCATCATTTCATTTTCTAAGCCTGTATGAAATTTATTTTCCACAGGTAAAAACACTCTAGCTTTAATCATCAGATGTGATGAATGAAATGAGCACATAATTCCATTTAAGTATAAAAGCCTTTCTTTTCTTCTGTTTAATTATTTTAGATACATTCTGCATTCCTTGACAAAATCACTTTACTTTTTACCCAAGACATACAGTGTTTTGAAAATCACTTGATAACCTTTGCCCTTGGCTATATTTCAAATCTGATGAACATTTCTAAAAGCCATTTCTTTTCCTGATGACCTATAGAGGTTGTTTCAAGAACTGTGATTCTGAATTGCCTTTATTTCTTAGTTGTATTCTTCTGTAGCAATAGCTAGAAGAAAGGATGCTTATCGTACCCTCTAGTGGTGACTGCGACATCCTTTTAAAAATACACTTATCCTTTAACCCTCTGCTGGTATTTAATTTCAAAAGTATACATTTCATTCTTTGGAACTACCATCAGTTACATAGTATAAAAATTATCAGTATTTAAAGAAATAAAAATACTAAAAATTATTTGTATCACATAATTACAATATTAACAAATGCAACAAAACAATTATCATAGGAAATTGAGTCATTCTCATATTTTATTGATCCTTTTTGAATTCCACTTTTTAAAAAATGTTGCAATTCTTTCTCCTGCTTTGAAATATTTTCGCTATTGGAGAAAGTACATATATATTATATGTAGCATTCTACATATCTCAAAAATATTATTTTAGTTTAGTTTAGAGCTCCTTTTTATTAATGTTTAGTAATAAGTACATTTTATGTTGTCAGAATTCCCAATCTTTGCAGTAAAATATAGGACACATAGAACATATGATTTTATAAGATCTTAGAATTTACTCATTCTTTCTTCCTTTTGGTTCTGTCTTCCCCATTCTGCTTCTTCCCCACCGCCCTCAGGACACATCGTCATACTGAGGAGAAGCTGAAACTTTGAAAAAGATATGGCTCAGAATTTTACCGAAGAAAAGAATTGTTCTGAGAAGAATTGTAGAAGAATTTGTACAATTCTTCTCAGGTAGGAATTTAATTAGATATTTTTGTTATTCTAAAGTTCCTCTTTTCAAATTCCAAGTGAGTTACAGTTTGTATATTGATGATAAGAATAAAAAGCAGTTATGGAAACAAAGGAGATAATCAAGCAGACAGGTGGTTCTCAACAAAAACATTAAATGAAGACTTGTGTTCAATGGAGAGTAATCAAGAAATAACCACAAATTAAAATGGCTTCAATAAATAGAAATATGTCTTGTTCCTAGAAAAAATAGCAATTTCTTTAAGATGGTAATTTCCCCCAAATTAATTCATAAGTTAGTTCAATAACACCCCAATAGAATTTTAATAAACTTGACCAAACATTTCTAAAGCTTATCTGGAAGAATGCACAAGTGAAAATACCAAAGGACAACAACAGTAAAATTAAAATAAGGATGACAAAGAAACATACTAGATTAAATATATATTTAAAGGTTATATGAGTCCATAATAAATAAAGAAATGTGTTATCAGCACAGTGAAAGTGAGACATATTAATGGAAAAGGAATGCAGACAGCAATATGTGGTATTGCAGTTAAATGTTAATATTGACATTTGGAATTAGTGAGGGAAAAGGGATTAAACAAAGAATCATTTGGAGAAAAGTGCAAGTACTACTTCCTACAATAAAGTATATTCCAGGTGCCAGAGCAATAGTGCAGCGGTAGGACACTTCCCCTTGCTTTCTGCTGACTGGGATTTGATCCCCAAGAACCTATATGATCCCTGATCACCATCAAGAGTAATCCCTGATCTATAAATAATATAGTAAGAGACTAATATCCAAGGACAGCAGACAGGGGACAGGATAACTTATCCATGGTTGGAAGCTTGCCTCAGTGGTCACGGGGGAGGACGGTTAGGGATAAAGAAGGAACAATGATAGATGGAAATGATCACCTGGACAAGACTGAGTGCTGAAAGTAGGTAAAGGGATATACATGATCATCTT
Organism: Cryptotis parvus; assembly: GCA_021461705.1. Lineage (NCBI taxonomy): Eukaryota > Metazoa > Chordata > Mammalia > Eulipotyphla > Soricidae > Cryptotis > Cryptotis parvus. Next base: position 9,526 of record JAJIBD010023566.1, on the reverse strand, counting down.
TCAGTGCCTGTTTTGAAAACCATAATGCCCAGAAGGAAAGAAAGACAGAGAAGAAAAAAAGTGCCCACCATAGAAATAGACTGGGTGGGAGGGGAGAGATGGCAGGAGGAAAATGAGGACATTCGTGGTGGGAAATGTACACTGTAAAGGATAATAACTGTGTAACTGTATCTCACAGTCATCCAATAAAATCAATAAATAAGAAAAAAGTAATCCCTGAGCAATGCTGGATGTGTCCTAAAAAGTATCATATATTTATATTACATATATATGTTTTTATATGTATGTACATATATACGTTTCCATTAAACTAATAACTTAAATTTAAAAGAAAATTAAGGCAATAGAAAAATTGTCAAAGGACATAAGTAGGGACACCACAGATGAACAAATGCAATCACTGTATCACTGTATCACTGTCTTCCCGTTCATCGTTGATTTGCTCGAGCGGACACCAGTAATATCTCCATATGTCCTGTCTCATGCTAGTAGAACCCAAGGGCATCTGCTTGCTCCAGGAACATAAAGAGCCTCAAACCATTATATTAGGTCATGGGAATGAGTTCTATAATTGTTAATGGCATTTGGCATATCAAATACGACATGGGTAGCTTGCCATGCTGCCGTGCAGGTAGCATAATTTTGTAGTCACCTCTAAATACAGCATTTATCGATGAACTGCGCGGCCAGCAGGCGACTGTGCAAGCCGGGTGTAATAGGCTCGCCTGCTGGGTGGAATTCTGATGAGAGGGAAGTCCAGATGTGGAAAATGGAGGCCCTCATGGAGTGGGGGTCGTCTGGCTTGTTGTGAGGCTCTGCCAGGGTGGCAGGCCAGGGCTAGAACCCAGTATCCCTCCCAGGCGCCTCATGAGCGGCTGGGCACAGGGAGAGCCGGTAGCAGCTCTGCCCCCATGTCTGTGAACCTCTGGATCAGCATACCTGGACCAGACTTGAAAAAGAGTGCAGCAGGGTGGGTGTTGATGATGTGGACTGTGATAGGCTCGTCTGCTGGGTGGCGTTCTGACAAGAGGGAAGTCCGGTTTTGAAAAATGGCGGACCTCATGGATTGGGGGGGTGTCGTCTGGCTTGTTGCGAGGCTCTACTGGGGTGGCGGGCCAGGGCTGGAACCCGTCATCCATCCCGGGCGCCTTGTGAGCGGCTGGGCACAGAGAGAGCCAGTATCAGCTCTGCCCCATGTCTGTGAGTCTCCTGAACAAACAGAAATGGGCAGAAAACAATGAAAAAAACACTAGACTTCACTCATGATCCCAGCAATTCAAATCTAAGTAACTACAAACCTATCACTGATCAATCAGCTTGAAACAATAAAGTTAGTAATGAAAATTTGTAAAAATGTAATAAATCATGGAGTTTTGGTATTGTAGGCATAATTAATACAATCTGAATTAAAATCATCTTTTTTTGCTTGTTTTTGCTTTTATGGATCACAACCAGTGATGATCAGGAGTTACTCCCTGGCTGTGCACTCTGAAATTACTCCTTGCGGTGCTCTGAGGACCATATAGTATGCTGGGGAGCAAACCCAGGCCGGCAGTGCGCAAGAGAAGCTCCCTACACATTGCACTATTGTCCCGACCCTATATCTTTGGAAAGATAATTTGTGATTGTTTTGTTTTCTTTTGTTTTGGCCTATAGTAAGCTATGTTCAACGCTTACTCCTGGCTCTACACTCAGGGATCCCTTCTGGTAGAGCTCAGCGTAACATATGAATAAATTCTAAGGACTCAAACTTGAGTTGGACTATTGCAAAGCAAGGGATATAGAATTGGAAATATTTATTAAAACATATTGATTCAGGGCCTGGAGTGATAGTAGAGCAGGTAGGGCATTTGCATTGCATGCAGTCAACCTGGATTCTATCCTCAGCATCCCATATGTTCCCCAGCACTGCCAGGAACAATTCCTGAGTGCAGAGCCAGGAGCAAACCCTGAGCATGGCCGGTGTGACCAAAAATTGCAAAAAAAAAAAAAAAAAAAAAAAAAATTGACTCCATCATTTCATTACTATTCTCCAGGCCTTTATTCTGCAGAGATATTTTGCATAAATGTGCAGATATCTATGTATGAAGTTGTTTTTATATTATTAAAAATAACTCAAATAAAATGTAAAATTTTATGACAGTTTCTCAAAAAAATTAAATGCAGGAGGTTCAAGAGGTAGAGTGAGTACCTTGCTATGTAAAACTTTTGGATTCAGTCTCGGGTACTAAATGGCCCCTATCACCACTGGGGCTGACATGACCCTTTAGCTGCTCTTCTGCAACTCCAAATGTCTGGGATGAAGCACAAGCACTTTCTAACATAGGTGTCCCCATCCCATAAAAAAAACACAGTAACTTAGTAAAAACACAGTATATCCTTATGACCAAAAAAACTCCACTCGTGGAAATTATGCAAAGGAAGTGAAGAGGGAATTGAGTGGGAGGAGCAAGGTAACAGAAAGAGAGCACCTGAGTGAAGACCTCAGAGGCATCATCCTAGAACACGACTGGTACCAAACCTATCAGACATATTGGAGAGCCAATTTTTGCAAGGAATTTCATGCTAGTTCATAAAGAAGACTATAGAGTAAGGGCAAAGGGATATCTCAGTAAGTCGAGGCACCTGTCTGCTGGGGCCAGGCCCGAGATTAGGAGTTCCCTGGCCCTCAGGCCCACAGCTAAATGAAGAGCAGCACTAGATTCAATGCCAATGGACAATCCTTGTGAAAGGGACAGGAAGGGAGGTGGGCAGGGGTGTGTGGGGGTGGTAGGGAAGGGGAGGGAAAGAAAAAAGAGTAAAGGGAGGAAAGCAATAGGGGAGGAAGGAAAGGAGAAGATGAAGAGGAGGTGAGGAACCGGGGAGGGAACAGGAGGAGAATAAAGGCCACAGAACTCTCTGCTACCAGGCTTTGGATTTGAGAACAAATTCAGTTGATCATTAAAACAACCAACCACAATTTCAGTTCCTGTAGATTCTAAATCTCAGTTCAAAGAGTTCTGTGAATATGCAGGTATCTGAGAGCAATGTTCATCCTTTACACGTATATCTATAGTTTAGACATTAGTCCCTTGGCTGCTCCCACAAGAAAGGTTCACTCATGACAAAGCCATTGTGGAATGGGGGTGGAGGGTACTGTAGCCACAGGCAACTGGGTGAAGGCCCAGGGAGGCCCCAGCCCAAGCCTGGTTGCATTTCCTCGGCTGTCTTTGTGCAGACCTGTGTCTCCGGCCTCTGGAATCCCGCCTCCAGCTCCTCTTTCTCTCTCTCGGGACCATGTGTCCTCTTCAGAAAGGAAGAGGAATGCTTTCCTTTTTCCTCACAGTATGTATTGCAATCCTGCTCTATTCCAAGAGGGTTAGGCATCTACCAACACCTTGGTCAATACTTGGACTGTTCATCTTTTATATCTATCATATTTATTAATATTATTTTTTCTGGACTCAATTTTGATTCATTTTCAAATAAATAATTAAGAAAACATAAATATTTATGTTGATATCAAATATATATACATATAAGTATACATATACAAACATATATGCATATATATATCACTTGTATCACTTGTCTTCCTGTTGCACATCGATTTCCTCAAGAGGACACCAGAAACATCTCTATATGTCCTGTCACATGCCAGTGTAGTCCAAGGGCATCTGTTTGCTCCAGGAACACATAAAGCCTCAAACCAATCCTTCAGGTCATGGGAATGAGGTCTATAATTGTTACTGGGTTTTGGCATATCAAATACAACACGGGTAGCTTGCTAGGCTCTGCTGTGGGGAGAATGATCATAACAGTGTATAAATGTGAAAGATCCTGGGAAGGACCTGATCCTAACTTCCATTATTGTCCAAGAATGTCGCCTGGCCACAGAGTGACTTTGCGCCAGCTTAGCGGTGGGTCTGGAGTGTTTCTCTTCTGGTTGTCGGGTGTGGTGGCTGGGAGCTCGCAGCTACACCCTCCGACATGGAGGTGGAGGAATGGGAGGAGGAGCCCAAATCCCTGCTCCAAGTCCAGCCAGCGTGGCCCCCCTGCACGTGTGAGTGAACCCTTGGAGCTATGTTGGACTCGACCAGGGGCTGGCTGTGCCATTAACTGCCCTCTGGAACTCATGGACTGCTCCATCCCACGTGGGGCTGAGCAGCGCAGCTGTGGGTCTGGAGTGGTTGGATCTGGAGTGTCTCTTCCGGTGTTGCCAGTGCAGTGGTGGTCTGGAACAAATATATATATATATATATATATATATATATAGGCAAATGTTAACCATATATGCACAGCCCCCTCAAACGTCTAGGAGATAAATGACCCTATTTTCATAGATAAATTATCTAAAAAGGAGTGAATCACAAATTTTCTCTTCTCTTTTGGGTATTTTCAGTGATTTTTGAATTTTCTGGGTTTTTAAAAATTTGTTAATTTTGGTTTGCATCTGCTTCTGTGCTCAGCAGTCATTCCTGATGGTACTCATGAGACCATATGTGGTACCAGAAATTGGACCCCCAGGTGGCCACATTCAAAGCAAGTAGGATACCTGTCATACTATCTCTCTTGAGTTTTTGCAGTGGGCATGGATGTCTTCTTGGAAGCTGAATAGTGGGGTGTCCACCCCTTAACAGTACCCACAGTATCTTATCAACACAGCCCATATGAGGAACTAGTACATCTAATTGCTGAATTTGTTGAATTTACTTACACTGATGCAAACTGTGTCCTCAGTAACAACAGATCTACTTTCTGTCTTCTAGGCATTACATTATCTTCACTTCATGAGGGTCCCCTAATAGGTGTCTTCTACTAAAATTAGCATTTTATTTCTTTGTCCCATATTTTACAATTTATCTTTTGGCAGGTTTTAATTGAAAGCATCCAAATATTTCCTTTAAAACTATGGATGCCAAGAAACCGGATACAGGTGTAAGACAAATGTTTCTGCCTGTTCTTGTATGCAAAGGATATTCTAACAGCTTTTTTCCCTAAGACTAGAATTTAACTTATTTCAATATATTTATAAAATGAGACAACTTGATAGCATGAGCAGCACTCAGTATTGGAAAGTCAGTTACCTTTTATCTCATGGCTACAGAGAAAAAGTAGGTCAGTTCCTTGCTAATATTATTAGCAAATGCTATTTATAGCATAGTATAAATTACTGGGGAAATATCCTCATTTTGAATTTCAGACAGGAAGTAATAGTTAACTCATTCTTATTATTTTATTAAAGCACCCTGTTTTACAAAGTTATTTATAGTTGAATTTCAGGCATAAAATATTCCAACACTAATATCATCACCGATGTAACTTTCCTCCATCCAAGTACCCAGGTTTCTTCTATGTCCTCAGCCTGCCTCCTTGACAGACACATTTTTAAGCTTAATTGTTGTACTTTTGGTCTCATGCTTTAACTTTTCTTAGTTCTACGGATCACATATATAAATGTATAACATCGCTATACCTGCAATGTGTCCAAAGTCCCCATTCTCTGCCCCGTTACTTCTTACTCAGAAAATATATCAAGATTTGGCAGTGTGCCAATTTTCAAGTGTATCTTCACTAAATATAAAAAGAATGACCAAAACCAAACATGAACTTTTTAATTGTATATCTTTTTTTTTGTATATCTCACAGTGGTATAATAAAATATACTTAAAAAAAGGCAAAAAGATACAAAAAAATAAAAGATAAAAAATTAAAATTAAAAAAAAAATTAAATCTCTAAGCAATTTTCACTACTCATCTCAAATATCGGCTTAAAAGGTTTGTTACTGATGTATGTTTCAACCACTCATAGGATTATGTGATAGAGAAAGGATACACACTTAAAGATAAAATATTTATAGTCAGTGGTATCACATCTCCTTTATTTATAGAACCTTCTGAATATGTTTATATCGCAATTATAAAGCCAAAAGTCATGGACATACCCTCTACAGCTGAATTCTGTAAGATTTAAAATTACTTACCCACTAAATTAAGTGCATCTGAATTAAATCACGAGGTATATATAAATGTCATCATACCCAGGATCAGAAAATTATACATGCATTTAGCTTTATACTAAACTGAGAAAAAAAATGTTTTGGAAGCAACAAGATTACCAAACAACTCCAATATTTGTACATCAGAATAAACAGTAATTGGGAGGACCAAGGTACAGTGGGAGTTTGCCTTACATTGTGCCCTATCCAGGTTTGATGCCTGGCATTTCATAGGTCCCGGAAGCTCCATCAGGGATTATCTCTGAGTGCAGAGTCAAGAGAAAGCCTTGAGCATCACAGTGTGTGACCCAAGAACAAAATAAACAAAGAATATATGGTAATTGTGATGCCAAATACAAAAGCAAAAAATTCATCATGAATAACTATTATTTGCTACTGTCAATTCTTTCTAACTCTGGATGAAGAGAGTTCCCCAAATCAACTTCACTGTCTTGTTTGCAAATGACATGGAAGGCTGTAGCTTCATTCTTGGATGGTAAGAAAAGAAGGAAACCATAGTTCAAATCAAAAAAAGCTGGGGGAATCTAACTCATGAAACTGGAAATTTCCACACCTGGCAACACATTTTTAACATCTTTCTTTTAAACATTTTTCCCTTTCTAAAAAATTCTTAAGACTTGAGTTTAGGCTGGAGGAAATTCTGGCCAGCATTCCAGAAAAATGATTCCCAGAGTACAGAATGTAAGTTCCCTTCACAAACCAGGGATGATTGAGACACTACACTGTGAATAGCTGCTCCAAGGAAAGTCGGAAATTTACTGTGTGGGAACAGCCTCTGGATCTCCATGAAAGTCGGAAATTTACTGTGTGGGAACAGCCTCTGGATCTCCATGAAAGCATCCTCTGGGTCTTCATTCTCTGGATCTTCGCTGGATCATTTTTGTTGGTGCTGGATATGGCAGCTCCCAATGGGAACCAGAGGCCACTCTCAGAGCCACTTACAGTTATGCTCAGAAACTACCAAAGCCACTAGAAACCCAGCAAAGTCCAGAGAGAGCAGCAGGATGCCTGGGGGAGACACACCCACCATCTGGACCCCTCACATCTGCCCTGCGGCCCTCCAACTCCCACTCACCACCAACTCAGGTGGGTTTCTGATTACCACATCTATTATCACAGGTCTCATTCCCCAAATTTCAAAACTGCATGGACATGAAGTACTTAGTCAAAATATTCTATGACTCGGCACATAGGGAGCCTGGACTAGGGTCACCTCCCCCACTTCTGCTCCCTCCACAAAAGCTGGCAGCCCCACCCAGAACTGCTACTGCGGCTCTCTGCCGACCAGACACCAGGTATTCAGGTGCAGGGCGGAGTCTCTTCCTGCGCCCTGTGCAAGAATGATGGGAGTGTCTTGGGGTGGAGACATGTTTTTTCTCCTTAGCCTGTCCCTCCACCAGGCTCCCAGAAATGAGAAAGCCTCATGCAAGACAACCACAGTTATCCTCTGGTCTGACTCCACAGCTGGACACAGCCAGATCCCCATGGTGCGCAGGCACCTGCACGATATCTCAAAACCTGGTATACCACAAATGTGTGGGATTCAGAGGCTAGGTAAGACAGAGAAGAGAACAGGTGTGCGGACACCTGGGAAGAGTGACAATCTCTACCCAGGCAGGAACGAGAGTCTTCCCAAGCAACACTGAGATCCAGCCCTGAATTTCTTTACTGCTCCACGTCTCATCATAAAACATACAAGAATATCATAAGGACTCCCAATCAGTGCAAGCAACATCAAAGAGAAAGGCCTTTGCTCAGCCCCATGTAGAACCATGTTCTAGGTGACTTTCAGACAACCGCAGCATCACGGGAAGCAATGCAGATCCCCATCATGAGGATTGATGAGGACAAGAGCCCTGAAGCCTCAACAAAGTATAACCACATACATAATCTCTCTAATAAAGAATTCAGAGATGAATGGTACGGATGTTTAATGTGCTCAAATAAACAGTGAAATGGACATCCAATAAAATAAGAAGGATATGACAAAACAGTGGAACAGACAGCCAATAAAATGAGATCATAAATAAGAAAACTACAAACAGAAGTGTCGGCAATAAAAAATTCAGTAGTTGACGGGAATGGGGCACTGGTGGAGGGATGGGTGCTGGAATACTGTATTACCAAGAACCAATTATGAACACCTTTGTAATTGTGTGTTTCATGGTAATATAATAAAAATTTTTAAAAAGTTCAGTAGTTGAAATGAAAAAAATCCAGTGGGCATCATCCACAATAGAATAACAATAGCCAAAGACAGAATTTATGAGCTTGAAGATGAGCTTCAGAAGGCATGCAGGCAGCAACGGAAGCTGGATAAAGACCTCAAAATACCTCAATGGCAGGTAAGAGAACATTTCACTCTTGTTCAATGTATGTTTATGATGAGATGTGAAATGGTAAAAAAATGCAGGGCTGGATTTCAGTATACTTGGAAAGATTAATTCTGCCTGGGTGGAGATTATCTATGATTAATATAATGATTAATTTAATAGGAACAACATAAAAATCATTGAAGGAATGTTGGAGGACAGGTTTAGCTATTCTGGGAGTTTTGTTGTTTTGCCCACTCACAACTTAATCTTTTTAAGCCAAGGTTCATTCAATGAGACCTCTCTTCTATGTAAACACTGCTAGAGGGTGTGGCAGTTACAGAAGTCACCTTGATTGAATAACTTCTGACTTATACATCTACTAAGACTTCTATGTTTTCTAGATTGGGCACAGCTCCTCTTTATACCCACTGCACCCAGCGTGGGACAGTTAGAATTTACCAGGAGACTAGCACCCTGGCTACGTTGAGACTATAGGAAGACTATAGGGAAGGATCATACTAGTTTGCTCTAAGCAGGCGAGTGTGACCCTTTCAGTACATGAGAACAAGATACTCAGAATCACCCTGGTGCAGATAATAATAAGAAGGACCTTGTGGGTACCATCTAGATTACATGAAGCTCATGAAATTAAGATGTATTACTTTATATCAGCCCCTCTCTCTCTCAGTGTTTTACATAAGAGATAATCTATGTAGAAAGGATTAGACCTTGGCTAACCTTTGTTTATACCTGCAATAGGGTGTGGCACTTACACTCTGTTTAGAGTTCTTTGTTGACATGACCCCTCCCGGTTGGATTACTTTGTGTATATAAGGGGGACTGACTTGAGGCCCCTTCGGCTTTGGGCCTTTTAGCTTTTGGCTCCTGTGGCTTTTTGGCTCCTCAGTTTTGCTTTTGGCTTTTGGCTTTTGCTCTTGGCCTTTTGCTCCTTCTTCTGGGTAGGACTCAGCTCAGGTGAGATCCTCTCTCTTTGGTGGGAGACTTAGGCTCTTTTGTATGGTCTAAGTTCGGACCAGGCTAGAGTTTGTTCATTATATTGGAGTGCTGTGGAAGAGCTTTTTGTACTATTAAAAGCCTTTTTGGAACTGCACCGGACTCGTGAGTTTTCATCTGTTCTCCCGGCGTCCTCGGAGGTAGAAGAGAACTTCTGTCCTGACACTGTGGGGACCCTGGCAGCGTTCCCGACAAGGA
>JAJIBD010023565.1:0-163067 GCA_021461705.1 Cryptotis parvus | reverse complement strand
TGTCCTTCACTTGATCACTTGAATCCCGTTATTCATCGATTTGCTCGAGCGGGCACCAGTAACATTTCCATTGGACCCTATCACGTGCCAATGTAGCCCAATGGCATCTGGTTGATTCAGGAATATGAAGAGTCTCAAACCGTTCCTTCAGGGTCTTGACAAGGAAGTCTGACCATCTTGTAGGTGGGCGGCCACGTGATCTTTTGACATCCCGTGGGATCCATCCCTTAATGGCTCTAGTCCAGCGGTTGTCTCCAAATCACATTACATGCCCAGCCCATCTGGTTTTCGATGCCTTAGAAAACAAGACAGCATCCCTGATTCTGGAATAGCAATGGAGGTCGAACTCTGGATTCATTCTCTCACTTGAGTGAGGTGGATATTCCAAGCATAGCTCTTTTGATTCCTCTCTGGGAGACCAGAATAGCATTCTCATCCTGCTTTCGTAGGGCCCAGGTCTCTAAGGCATGTGTTAATGCAGGGAAACAGTGGAGTTGAAGAGATGTGCTGGAGCCAGAGGTTCTTTGTTCTTTTAGCTATTTCTTCAATGCCTTTGAAGGCATTCCATGCCATTCTCTTCCTCCTGCACAGCTCAGGTTTTAGGTCATTCATCATGTTGACTTCTTGACCTAGGTACACATAACTGCTGCATTCAGAGATGTCCGTTCCATTGAGAGTGAATGGGGCCTCAGGAACTAGTTCATTTTTTTATAAACATAATTTTCTTTTAGATTCAGCTATAGACCTATCTTTCCACATTCTCAGTTGAAGTCAGCCAGCATGTGCCGCTTGGCTAATGTTTGGTGTTATTAGAACAATGTCATCAGCAAAGCAGAAGTGGTGTAGTTGCCAATCATCTATCTTCACTCCCATTCCTTCCCATTCTAATTGCGCATGATATTCTCGAGGGTGGCACTGAATTGTTTTGGTGAAATGGTATCACCCTTTCGAACCTCTCTTTTGACATAATGATGACTTCCCTTGTAGAATGGTGAGATCCTGGTGGTGAATCCGTAATACAGCTCATGAAGGATCATGATGTATTGAGTTTGAACATCTTGGTTGGCTAGGGCTTCGATGACCGCTTCCAGTCTCCACAGAATCAACAGCTTTCTGCAAATCAATGAATGTGAGACAGAGCGGCATCTTGTACTCCCTACAAACCTCAATGAGCTTGGTTACTGTGTGGATAGAGTTGATTGTGCTGAATCCTTTCTGGAAGCCAGATTGCTCGCATGGTTGTCCTTCATCTAGTGTTCTGCCAATCCTGTTGAGGATGACTCATGTAAACAGCTTGTAGGTGACGGACAACAGGCAGATGGGGTGATAGTTGCCGATGTTGTGAATGTCTCCCTTCTTGAACAGTAGAACTGTCCTGCTGGTTTTCCATTGGGAGGTTACCTTGCATTCGGGCAGGTAGCGTGTGAAGATCCAAGCTAGTGTATTGATGAGTACCGATGGCAGATTCTTCAGGTGTTCAGGTCTGACTTTGTCTGGGCCTGGTGCTGTTCCCCTCTTTACCAACAAAATGGCATGTCGAATTTCAGAAGGGAGAACGTTGGGAATGACATATCCATCCTGTGGAATTTGGTATGTGGGCAGGTGGACATGGCTATCAAAGAGATCTGAGTAGAAGTCCTGGATAATCTTCTCCATTGCCTTTCTGGAAGGTGTGATAGATCCATCAGGGCGTTGGAGGGCAGTCATCTTGGTCTTATAGTTTGCGAAGGACAGGCGGGCGGTGTGAATGCTTTTCCCGGCTTCTGCTGCATCCTCCAGTATTTCTGCACGTTGGTGAATGAGCTCGAGAGTTTCTGAAGGCAGGTATCCTTTACTATCTTTCTCACTCTCTACATTCTTCGCACAATCATTGAGGTGCTGAACCAGTCGGTTGTATTTTCTTCGATGTTGTCAATGATGGTATCTTCCCATGTTGCTGCAATGGTGCCAAAGTTAGTGGTCATTCTGGGAGTTCTCTTCTTAAACTTTGAAGCCTTTTCTCCCTGTTGCATGAAGTAGAATTTTGCATGAAGGAGATCATGGTCCAATCCTGTTTGGAATTTGGGGACGACAGCAACATCTGTCAGACAAGACCGTCGATTGAAGATGATGTGGTCAATTTCATTGTGGAACTGTACACCAGGAGATTCCCATGTCCAACGTTTGGCTTCAGCCTTCTGGAACTGTGAGTTCCCATGAATGGTCTTCGTGAATATGATAAAATCAGATAGGCTCTCACCCTGTTCATTCCATTCTAGGTCATGAGTCCAGATGTGGAGTTCTTCAGCCGATCTTCTCGGTCCTATCTTGGTATTAAAATCACTGACTATGACCTTGTAGAAGGGAGTGATCCTTTTTATAGAACTCCTCCAGTTCCATGTAGAATTTCTCAATTTCGTCTTCCTTGTATGTGGATGTTGGTGCGTAGACAATGAAGATAGAAATTGCTGGCAGTGCGCCACATCTCTTCAAGTGTAACCGTCCTATTCGGTTTGTTAGGCATTCAAATGAATCAATGTTGACGGCCATGTTCGTGTTGACAAGGATACCAACGCCACCGACGCCTCTTTTTGTAGCATGTTCCAAGGAACAATTCTTCTCCGTTGTCAAATACAGCATGATGCAACTGACGCCTCCTCATGTCAATCAGACCAATGATATCATACTTGATCTTTGGCTCTTGCACCATCAGATACTCAATATATGCTTCCGATGCCAGCGGCCTTTGCATTGAAAGTACAGTCATTTTAGTCCTTCTTCATTTTGGCAGCCTAGGATGGCCGTGAAATTTTATCAGGCACTGCTTGTTCGCCTTTCTTACTGCTGCCGTGTTAAGGGCTCTTTTGGGGTCAGGAAAATAAACGTTTTTGTTACTGGTTTTGGCATATCAAACATGCATCGGACAGCTTGCCAGGCTCTGCCGTGCAGGCGCTATACTCGGCATTACCTTTTCCGGTTCTCTCAGAGGGATGGGTAGAATTTTCATGGAAATTTGGAGGTAAATCGCAGCGGAAAGCTGGTATCTTCTCTGCCATGTGTATCTGCGTCTGTGGTTATGTCATCAATAACCACAAATAATGTAAATCCATTAAAGTCCATTTTAAAGTCTTTAATTTTATTGTCAATTTATTATTTAAATATCACAACTTGATTATGAGGCTTCTGTGTCATGTTACAAATAAAAATTCTCTCAAGTTGAATCTTCTATAGACAAGAGTATTCCCAAATACACCCCTAAAAACTTACTCTCTGACCTCTGTTTGAATTCACTGATCTATCAGAATAAAATGTATTTGTGAGAAGAATGAGATCCACAAAGGACTAATATCAAGGACAATTTCTGTTCTTGCTTTTCTAGCTTTGCTGTCCATAAATCATTTAAGTGAGGAGTGTTTTATTGCTTACTTTCTGGGAATTCATGACTGAAGAAAGCTGATTTCCCTTAGCAACAATTGAGGAAATGCAAACAGTCATTTGATGTTGAAGTAGATACTGACTATGCAAAGAAACAGCCATATACTCACCTTAAATATGAGAATTTGGAAGACTTCTTTCACAGGTATTCTTTATTTATTTATTTTTATGGTTTGCTAAATGGAAAATTTATTCCTCATAAATCTACAAGTCTCTCCATCTTTAACTGCAGAATCTATTTCTTAACTTAATATAGGGTGCAGAAATTACAGAAGCATTGTTTCATATTGAGCAGAGTCTCTGAGAAGAGATTAATAACTGCTTATCTTGGAATTTTTACCTTTTGCCAGAGACTGCCTTTGCATGGAAATAATTTATAAAATGCCCCATTGTATTCTTTAAGAATAAGATATACACACAGTATTGGAACTTGAGACTCATTTATTTGCTTCTTCTTATTTCTTCAATTCATACTTCCCAGGAACTATGAGCATTCAGGTTTTGGAGACAGATAAAACAGTTCATGAACAAAATGGAGTTAAGGAACTATTTTAAAAATGATTATTGGTGAAACACAAACAATTGCATCCCTGATTAGTTTATTATTTTATTATTTTTTTATTCCTATAATTTTTGCTTCACGATATGAAGATTGTGTAGTAAAAAGCATAGTGCAACCCAGAATTGAAAATAATTCAAGTAAGTAAAGCATATTTCTAAACTGAGTTTCCATAAAACTTTAGGGATGGAGTGATAATAAAGTGGTAGGCAAGGTGAGTGTTTGATTTGTATGTGGCTGACCCAGGTGTGATCCCCGACATCCAATATGGTCTTCTGAGCACAGAAGGCAACTCTGAAGCATTGCCTGTTTTGCACTCCCACAATAACAAACAAAACAAAACAAACAAACATAAAAGGGTAATACAATAATATCACCAGGATTTCATTATATTGGGGGTAGGGAAGAGAGAAATTCTGTGTGTAGGGGGATAATCACACACCACACAATGTAGGCACTTGTGGTCATGGCTACCTACTTTAAACTGGGCCCCAACATTTCATTAGTGATCTTACTGCTCCATCTCATAGTGGGATTAAGCATTCTATACTTTTCAATGAGTAAAGGAAAATCTATAGAAAATGGTGAAGACTTAAATGCATAAAAGATGGGTGCTAGACAATAGGCTTTATCCCCCTAACCCTGACCCATCCACACATACACACACCAATTGTTCACACAATTTTATGTTCTAATGACTGCCATAGATGAGAACAATATCTGAAGGTGTGAGGAAATTTTAATACTCAGTAAAGTTAATTTTATGTGTTGTCACTCAGTTTCTCATGTGCTGCTTTGTTTTTGCTTAAAATACTGCAATATATGGTTTCTGTATGTTAACAGTGAATCAATATTATGAATTTTGATGTAATGATCATTTTTACAATTTGTTATTTCATATCATTCCATCTAATACTTTACCAATGTTGTCAATTCCTAGAACATGAATTCAATCTGATATTCAATCATGATAATTTCTGAAGACAGAATTTGAGGTAGGAAAGGATTTGTGGCCTCGCTGTATATCTGAAATGGTTACTGAGAATTTTCTAACTTCTGAAGTGATTTCCCTACACTAAATGGGGGCACAAAGTAAACATTAATACAGAAACTCATTATTAGTGAGTTTATGCTTGCAATGGTTTATAAAAAAAAATAGAGATTAACCACTTGATCACTTGACATCCTGTTATTCATCAATTTGCTGGAGCGGGCACCAGTAACATTTCCATTTGACCCTATCAGGTGCCAGTGTAACCCAATGGCATCTGGTTGCTTCAGGAATACAAAGAGCCTCAAACCATTCGTTCAGGGTCTTGACAAAGTCTGACCATCTTGTAAGTGGGCAGCCACGTGATCTTTTGACATACCATTGGATCCAGTCGGTAATGGCTCTAGTCCAGTGGTCGTCTCCAAATCGCATTACATGTCCAGCCCATCTGATTTTCGATGCCTTGGTAAATGAGACAGCGTCCCTGACTCTGAGACAGCGATGGAGGTAGAACTCCAGATTCCTTCTTTCACTTGAGTACGGCATGATATTCCAAACATAGCTCTTTCAATTCCTCTTTGGGAGACACAAATAGCATTCTCATCCTGCTTTTGTAAGGCCCAGGTCTCTGAGGCATGTTAATGCAGGAGAACAGTAGAGTCGAAGTGATGTGCCTGGAGCTGGAGGTTATTTTTCTTTTTGCTATTTCTTCAATGCTATTGAAGGCATGACATGCTGCTGTCTTCCTCCTGCACAGCTCAGGTTTTATTAGGTCGTTCATCATGTTGACTTCTCGACCTAGGTATACATAACTGCTGCATTCAGAGATGTTTGTTCCA
Organism: Cryptotis parvus; assembly: GCA_021461705.1. Classification (NCBI taxonomy): domain Eukaryota; kingdom Metazoa; phylum Chordata; class Mammalia; order Eulipotyphla; family Soricidae; genus Cryptotis; species Cryptotis parvus. Next base: position 157,264 of record JAJIBD010023565.1, on the reverse strand, counting down.
TTGAGAGTAAATGGAACATCTGGAACTAGTTCATTTTTCATGAACATAGTTTTGCTGAGATACAGCTGTAGACCTATCTTTCCACATTTTTGGTCAAAGTCAGCCAGCATTTGTGCCGCTTGGTTGATGTTTGATGTTATTAGAAAGATGTCATCCGAAGTGTAGAGAAATAATATGTGTGTAAAAAATTTTTATCTGTGTGGACTAAAACAAGACTAGCAAAAATTATTTTTATATCTTATATAAAATTATGCTTTTGTTTATTAATACTCTTTACTAATGGATTTCTACAACTGAATATTGGTAATAAATTTTCATTGTAAGGTTACATAAATATAAAAGAAATTCTGGTATTTAGAAAAACTATCACTCCTATTCATTGGAAAAATTAAACTTGTCTAGATTTATCCAGATATTTAAAAAATTTAATTCATGTTTTTGTATATTTAGTCTATGAAAATATTTTTTTTTATTTTACAATTTAGCTTTGGGGCTACACATGTCAGTTCTCAGGGCATCTCCTGGCTCTCTTCCTCAAGGGTCACGCCTGCCTCTGCTCAGAGCACATATACATATACAATACTTGTATATATACATGTATATGTATCACACACATATATGTATGTGTATGTATATGTATCACAGACCGCCCTCACGCGGGTCGAAATCGGCCACGCGGTTCATCAATAACTGCTGGATTTAGAGATGACTACAAGAATATGCTACCTGGCAAGCTACCTGTGTCATATTTGTTATGCCAAATACCAGTAACAATTATAGACCTCATTCCCATGACCTGATGGAATGGTTTGAGGCTCTTATGTTCCTGGAGCAAGCAGGTGCCTTTGGGCTCTACTTGCATAAGACAGGACATATGGAGATGTTACTGGGGCCCGCTCGAGCAAATCGATGATGAAAGGGAAGACAGTGATACAGACAGTGTATATGTATATGATTATGAGTATGTATACATATACGTATGTGTATGTGTATATGCATGTGTATATGTATGTAGATATGTATGTGTAGGCAGAGCCTACCCACTTTTATATGATATGCCAAAAACTAATATAATTATGGACCTTATTCCCATGTCCTGAAGAAATCGTTTGAGGCTCTTCCTGTTCCTCAAGCAAACAGATGCCCTTGGGCTACACTTGCTTGCAAAAAGGACATATGGAGATGTTACTGATAACTGCTCAAGGAAATCGATGAACAACAAGACAAGTGATACAGGTGATACAAGTGATATGTATGTGTATATGTATGTATGTGTATATGTATGTATATATATGTATGTGTGTGTTTATGTATGTGTATGGTATATATGTACATGTATGTGTTTGTGTTTGTATGTGTATATGTATGTGTACATGTATGTTGGAGGACATGTTTAGCTAATCTGGGAGTTTTGTTGTTTTGCTCACTCCCAGCTTAATCTTATTTAAGCCAAGGTTCATTCTAATGAGATCTCTCTTCTATGTAAACACTTCTAGAGGGTGTGGCAGTTACAGAAGTCACCTTGATTGAATAACTTCTGACATCTACTAAGACTTCTATGTTTTCTAGATTGGGCACAGCTCCTCTTTATACCCACTGCACCCAACATGGGACAGTTAGAATTTACCAGGAGACTACCACCCTGGCTACGCTGAGACTAAAGGAAGACTATAGGAAGGATCATACTAGTTTGCTCTAAGCAGGCGAGTATGACCCTTTCAGTACATGAGAACAAGATACTCAGAATCACCCTGGTGCAGATAATAATAAGGACCTTGTGGGTACCATCTAGATTACATGAAGCTCATGAAGTTAAGATGTATTACTTTATATCAGCCCCCCTCTCTCCAGTGTTTTACTAAGAGATAATCTCGGATTAGTCCTTGGTGTAACCTTTGTTTATACCTGCAATAGGGTGTGGCACCACACTCTGTTTAGGGTTCTTTGTTGGCATGACAACCTCCGAATTGGATTACTTTGGTGTATATAAGGGGCTGACTTGAGGCCCCTTCACCTTTGTCTTTTGGTTCCTCAGCCTTCAGCTTTTTGGCTCCTGCGGCTTTTGGCTTTTGGCTTTGGCCTTTTGCTCTTTGGCCTTTTGCTCCTTCTGGGTAGGACTCAGCTCGGGTGACATCCTCTCTCTTTGGTGGGAGACTTAGGCTCTTTTGTATGGTTTAAGTTCGGACCAGAGCTAGAGTTTGTTCATTATATTGGATTGCTGTGGAAGAGCTTTTGTACTATTAAAAGCCATTTTTGGAACTGCACCGGACTCTTGAGTTTTCATCTTTCTCCCGGCGCCCTCGGAGGTAGAAGACAACCTCTGTCCTGACACTGTCGGGGACCCCGGCGTTCCCGACACATGTATATGTGTATGTATATGGTCTGTATGGTGTATATTTATATGTACATGTATATGCATATGTATGTGTATATGTATATGTATGTGCATATGTATATGTATGTGTGTATGTGTATACAAGTGCATATGCATATATGTGTATGTGCATGTGAATATGTGCGTGTATATATGTGTATGTGTATATATGTGCATATGTATATGTATGTGTATGTGTATATGTATATGTATGTGTATATATGTGCATGTGTATATATGTGCATATGTATATGTATGTGTATAAATGTATGTGTGTTGAACTGAGGTCAGCTGCATGCAGAGTAAATTCCTTAATCCTTGTGCTATCACTCCAAATAAGAATGATAAGTATAAAAACAGTAGATAATATTTTTCAAGAAAATTTAAGTAAAAATTAATTTTATATTTTGAATAGCAAAAAATATATAACTGTTTATTTTAAATTTTATTTTATTATACCACCATGAGATATATAATTACAAAAGATGTTCATGGTTGGGTTTCAGTCATACAGTGTTCAAGCATCCATCCCGCCACCAGTCAGTGCCCATTTTGCATCAACAATATCCCCAGAGTCCCTCTGCCCAACCCAGCCTGCCTCTATAATAGGCAATTTTTTCTCTTCTCTCTCTCACAAACACACACACATAGTGGCTTGTCCTACATACATTTAGGGATTATCAAGAAAATTCCTTTGTGTACATTCAATGCTCAGTTCTACAGTCATATATAACTATTTATATGCACACTGTATACAAATACAAACGTCATCTCTCATATTATATCTTTATCTCATTTCAGTCATTTGTTGAAAAGTATATCTTGTATGATCAAAGTGTAAGTTATCCCTGACTTATTCTGGCTTTAATTTGCATGAAATTTATATTTTGTTCTTTTACTTTTTGGTGTGTCAGTGTCCTGAACTCCAGTTTAGTTTCTTTTAGAAAGTATTAACTGGGTACTTTAAAAAAAATTCTTCCAGAGGCCAGAGCTATAGTACAGCAGAGGGCTTTTGCCTTGCACTCAGCCAAGCCAGGTTTAATCTCTGGCATCCCATATGGTCTCCGGAGCACTGCCAGGAGTGATTTCTGAGGTAAAAAGCCAGGAGTAATCCCTGAGCATACTGGGTGTGACCCAAAAAGCAAAGAAAATAAAGATTAAAATAAAATAAATAATTATCCATTAACTCTAGTGTAAGTTTAACATTGACTTTGTTTTTAATTAATTTTTGGTCATTTTTGTAAAGATTTGACTTATTTCTTCGACTCAATGTTTTTTATTTCCTGTCAGTATCTGGCAATGCTCAAGAAACTGGAGTTAAGGCTGGAGCAATAGTCCAGTGGGTAAGGCACTTGCTTTGCACTGAAGACCCACTTTGATTTTCCGTCATCCCATATGGTCCCCAAAGCACCACAAGGAGTAATTCCTGAGTGTAGAGTTAGGAATAACCCTTGAGCATTGCTGGGTGTGACCCAAAAAGAAAAAATTGAAAGAAAAAAAACAAGAAAGAACCTGGAGTTCATTACACACAAAGCATGCATCTTTTTTGGGGGACAGCATACCCAGCAGTCCTCAGGGCTTACTGGGCTGTGCACTGGGATCACTTTGGCAGAGGGCAGACCCATAGAGGGTGTCAGGGATAGATCAAGTGTCTTAACCCACTGTACTGTCTTGTCAGTCCTCACAAAACATGCACCTAAGATCTGTGTATCTTTCATACATGTACAGTACATTTTTGCTTTGTAGTTATCAGGACACTTTACAGAAGGCATATTTATATAGTATATTTTAAATTGGTAGTTTAATTGCTAATGAATATTCTACACGTTTGATTTCCCTCTAAAATGTTACTTTTTGATAATATTTACATTGTTTTACATAATATTTTAGTTATCATATTAAAATTATTTAGTACTCATATAGCTCTAAGAAGGACAAGCAAGGAGAGTCTGATAAGATCTCAGGACAAAACTAGACTGCCAAACAAAGGACTAAAATGACTTGTCTATAGTTTCAATGTACGTATGCTGGCATCGGAAGCATATATCAAGGACCTGATGGTGCAAGTGCGAAAGATCAAGTACAACATCATTGATCTGACCGAGAGGAGAAGGTGATAATCACATCACACCATCTTTGACACTAGAGAAGAACTATTCCTCAAAACATGCGAAAAAAGGGACATTGGTGGTGTCAGTGTCCTTGCCAACACAAACCTGGTCATGAGCATTAATTCGAGTGTCTAACAAACCGGATCGGATGATTACACGTGAATAGATGTGACTCACTGCTGGAAGTTTCTTTATTTTTTTTTTTGCCTTTTTGGGTCACACCCGGCAATGCTCAGGGGCTACTCCTGGCTCTGCACTCAGGAATTACTCCTGGCGGTGCTCGGGGACCATATGGGATGCTGGGGATCGAACCCAGGCTGGCAGAGGCCAGCTGCGCATAAGGCAAACGCCCTACCCACTGGGCTATCGCTCCAGCCCCCACTGCTGGAAGTTTCTATCTTCGTTGTCTATGCACCAACTTCCCACATACAAGGAAGAAGAAATTGAGAAATTCTACATGGACGTCAAAGATCATGTGGCCACCCAGCTAGAAGATGGCCAGACTTCTTCATCAAGACCCTGAAAGAACAGTTTTAGGCTCTTCATATTCCTGGAGCTAACAGATGCCATTTGGCTACACTGGCACGTGGCAGGGACAAATGGAAACATTACTGGTGCCCATTCGAGCAAATCAATGAATAATAGATATCAAGTGATCAAGTGAGCAAATACTTTACTCTTTATATTAAAGTTATATTTTAACTCCTTCTATGGCACTATAACAATATTAGAAAACCATGAATTTCATTTTATATTTTCCCTGATAAACAAGTTTTATGTTTTATGCTTCTGTTGCCATCTCGAGTTAGTGTAAATTCTTGAAGATTTGTAACATTTCTTATAAATTTGTTTAACAGTGATGAGTGTCTTGATTTTCCTCTTAAGGAAATATTCCAGGTGCATGTGCTGTCTGCACACATGTGCTGCTTGTGCCCAGGTGACTGAGCACATGTGGTGGCTGAGAAAATGTGGTGGCAGATCACATGTTTCACCTGAATCTCCCCTCTTGAGATGTGCACTTTCATGCTTTCATATCTAATGCGGAATGTGTGTAGGAGTAATCTCTGCCTTTGAAGAAGCCCGTGTTCTCCCTTGAGTGGGTTCATCTTTCTCCTTTCTTTCCCTCATCCCTGTCCTCAGAACTTCCAAATAGTCTTTTTTAACTTCAAAAAAAAGGAAATATTAGAGAGAATGTTATTCTATAATATTACAGGGAATTTTGGTACTATAATTCCAATAGATTCAGGCCAGTGCATTATATGCTGGGCAATATCTTTTGTTGGCATTCCTGCCTTCACTCCAGTCCTTCATCTGCTCCAGGACCAAGCCACTCAATTTTGCCGCAAAATTGAAATCTGTTGAAAAAATTGAAATCTGCTGGCAAAATTGAAATCTGTTGAAAAAAGTATTTGTAATTTTAACAAACTAATTGGATGTGATAAGTTACTTTTTTCTGGTTTTAAGATTCATTCTTTGCCTTTAACTTGAAAAATTTAAAGCCCCCTGACAGGGACACCACTGGGATCCCCAACAGTGCTGGGAAGCTAGTTCCCTTCTAACCCCCGGCTGGCAGGGAATGAATGAAAACTCAGGAATCCAACGCAGGTTTTAAAATGCTTTACTTATCACAGTTTCAGGCATACAAATCAGCAAAGGGAAAAACCCTGTGCTTAGGATTCCCGGCTAGAACCCCAGACATGTGTAAGCCAAGATGACGTCCTCCACGTGTTAAGGCCCTGTAGAGAGGAGACAAAGACAAGACTCCCAAGAAGAGTGCGAGCCCCAAAAGAGAGCCCCAAAAAGAGAGAGGCGCAAGAGAGGAAGCAGGCTATTTTTATACCCCTGCAACTCAGACCTCTCACTTTTATGGGAAGCAGGCAGGGTCAAATGCCCTCAGGTAATTTCTCCCAGCACCTCACCTAGGCCCTTTTATATGCTAATATTTGAGCCAAGATCTGCCTGGAAATGCCTTTATAGGGTAGAGAAGGGGTTTCTGAGATGGCATGTCTCTGTACCAAAGACTATACTAATGCCAGTTAAAAAATTTCTCCAAGCCTTCACAAGAGTCTCGTCTACTTCACAGTTGTTTTGTATTTTAGTTGTCTTTAAGTTATCAGGGAGCCATGCTTGCTTGCTTGGAGAGAAACAGCATTTCTCTCTGATCTAATTACTTAGAGATCCAACATGGCCAGGCAAATATGCTGGTAAGATCTAGCTAGTCCCACTATAAATGTGGTAGCATGAGAGAATATTTATACCAGCCAGTACAGAATACATGGTCAGATAAACTGCCACATTTAAACTACCTCCCTATCTATGAAGTGACCTGCAGGAGACAATCCAGGGCAGATGCAGAGGCTCTTAGAGGACTCCTGCAACACCCCCACCCCAGGGGGTTGCTTTTGGCATAAAACATTAAGATCTAATATATAGCATTGTGATTATAGCCCATAATACTATATTTTATATTTAGAATATACTGAATAAAACAAATGTTTTCACAAAAAATATTACAAGAAGTGAAAGACATGTTAATAGGATAGGAGGAAAACATTCACCACCATGTACACAGATATTAAAGTTACACTGTACAATTTGTATTATAAATTCGTTTGCCAATTTTACCTAAGTAAAAAATTCACAAAAGCTCTGAGAGTTGTTATTGGCTTGTTTTGTTTACAGCATATTGACATGTTATGATACTGAAAGATACAGATAAGATCCTTTTACACAGAGTTTGCTTAAATCTTAAAGTAATTTCAAAATTTCCTCCAAAGTTTAAAACACAAAAGAGGAAGTTAAGTTTAAAGAAGAAGCAAAAGACTAACTACTGGATGAGTTCTAGGATATAGATGAGACTCAGACACGACTGGAACTGCAGAGACAGGATTCTCTCTGTTTCCCTTCAGAATGTTTGTTGAAGCTTAATCCTCAAAATGAAGAATATTTGAAGATGAAGACTTTAGTAGGCAATTAGATTATGAGTGCAGAGTATATGAATATAATTAGTGCCCCTAGAATAAAATACTAGATAATTTCCTCACCCCTTCCACTGAGTAAGGAAACAGAGAAAAGGAAAGTGGAAGTAAGTTGCACAAGAAGCCTTTATCTTGACCTTTCCAACCTCCAATACTGATTAATATTAAAAGAACATTGGTTATAAAGATTCTATTCATTGGATTATATTCATTAAATCATTATTAACAGGAGTAAGTGATGGCATAATAAAGAATGCATTTGTTAAAGTGCTGAAACACAATTTTTGAGAAATTAAAAGGAAGAAGAAAACATGATTCAGTGACAAAAGAAAACCTTAAGAAACTAGTTATAAAGAAGAGTATTAAAAAAGGTGGTAGCTCTTAAGCCTGTCCTTAAATTGAAGAACCAGGATCAGAGTTCAAATGGTGATCATAAACATTGAGAAAGATAGATAAAACAGAGAAAAAAATGTAAATATTTCTCTTTAAACCTTGAAAAAAGAGATTTTATAACAATCAGCAAACAATTTCAAATAGGAAATTATTTAACTCTTCAGAATGGTGCAGTATGGACAGTGACTGTTCTAGGTCTGTCACATTTATCACCCTCTCCTCACCCTCTTTTCTCCTGTTTTGCTCCCATGAGGAACCTCGCATTCAAGTTTAGAATACCCCTGGTCCTGTACCCAAGCTTTTCTATCAGCATGCTATGCAGAGTACTCTCCCTTGGCCACATCGCTGACCTAGAATATGGTTTGGGGATGAAAAACTGAAAATCAGCCTTATGAAGGCCTAGAAGCACAGTTTAGGTTCTTCCCCCAGACCCAATGGAGTGATTGGGATGGGCTGGTAGTTGTCTTGGGTGTAATTAGGGGCCCTTTCTTCTAGTTCTCTTAAAGAAAATAGATATTCCAGGGTAGAGTGATTTTTTTAAATTATATATATATAGTTAATATATATTATAAATTATTTATATATATATATTTTTATTTGCTTTTTCTTGGCGATGCTTAGGGTTTATTCCTGGCTCTGTACTCAGGAATTATGCCTAGAGGTGTTCAGGGGTTAATTCTGACTCTACACTCAGGAATTATGTCTAATGGAGTAGAGGGAACCATATGGAATGCCAAAGATCAAACTTGGGATGTCCGTGTGCAAGGCAAACTTCCTGCCCACTGTACTATCACTCTAGCCCATGAGTTTTATTTTTGAATCGAGAAATTCAGGATTAGTGGAAGGAGACATCAGCTCTTACTTTAATGCCTAATTTAAGCTGAGGGAAATCCTTATTTTATGAAGAACATGGGCAGATCAGATCGTTTTGCTGAAGAACAGGTTCCATGTCACAGGTTCCCTTACATTAGGTTTTTGGCTTTTGTTTCTTTGCTTTCTTTCTGTTTCAGATTCAGTGTTTTTGATTTTGGGCCATACTGAGCAGTGCTCAGGGCTTACTCCAATGCTTCAGTCAGAGATCACCCTTGGCAGTGTGCAGGGAATCAGAGGAGAACCTGGGTTCATGTGAAGTGAACCCAGGTGAGCTGCTGATATCATTATGAAAGATGGACACAGTTCACTATTTCTCCAGCCCTCCTATTTCTGACTTCTGTGGTAGTTGTAGCTAAAAAGTGAAGCATTTTGATATTCCAACTACTTTACTTCTTTTGGAATGAACTGTTCTGTTTTTCATATTCTGTTTTGTTTTGCTTTTTTCTCTGTTAAACATAATCTGAAGTGGAAAAATCAAATCACGATCACGATCTTCCCGTTGATCATCTATTTGCTAGAGCGGGCACCAGTAATATCTCCATATGCCCTGTCTCATGCCAGTAGAGCCAAGGGCATCGGCTTGCTACAGGAACATAAAGAGCCTCAAACCATTATATTAGGTCATGGAAATGACCTAATATAATTGTTACTGGTATTTGGCATATCAAATATAACACGAGCAACTTGCCAGGCTTGCCGTGCGGGAGGCATACTCTTTTAAACACCTCCAAATAAAGCATTTATTGATGAACCAAGTGGCCGCAAGTGGCCACGCAAGCCGGACTGTAATTGACTGGTCTGCTGGGTGGAGTTCTGATGAGAGGGAAGTCCAAATGTGGAAAATGGCTGCACCCGTGGAGTGGGGGTGGGGGTCGTCTGGCTTGTAGTGAGTCTCTGCGGGGTGGTGGTGGCCAGGGCTAGAACCCGCCATGCCTCCCGACTGCCTCATGAACGGCTGGGCACAGGGAGAGCAAGGAACAGCTCTGCCCCCATGTCTGAGAGTCTCTGGACCAGCATACCTGGGCCGGATTGAGGAAAAAACTGCTGCAGGGTGGGTGTCGATGATCCGGGCTGTGATGGGCTGGTCAGCTGGGTGGAGTTCTGACGAGACGGAAGTCCAAATGTGGAAAATGACGGCGCCCATGGAGTGCGGGGTGGGGGCGGGGCGGATTGTCTGGCTTGTTGACTCTCAGACATGGGGCAGAGCTGTGCCTTGCTCTCCCTGTGCCCAGCCGTTCATGAGGCAGTCGGGAGGCATGGTGGGTTCTAGCCCTGGCCCACCACCCGGCAGAGCCTCACAACAAGCCAAACGACCCCCACTCCACGGGAAAAATCCAAAGGCTATCCAAATAAAATCAGTTGGTTACAGAATTCTTTTTTTTTTTTTAGTTCTCAGTCCATTCTATTTCTTTTTTTTCCCCCAAATTTTATTACACCATTTTAGACATACATTTGAAAGATGCTCATGCAGAGTTTTGGTTCTTCAGTGTTCCAACACCCATCCCTCCACCCAAACCCATCTCCCATCACCAATGTCTCCACCTCCCCTCCCCCTCCCACACCTCAACTACTTGGTGGGTTCTGTTTGTGATTTCTCTCCTCTTTATCTCTCCGTCCCACCAAACTTTCCTGCACATCATGGAATGCAGTGCATTAAAGGACATTACTGTTTCTACTATTTTAATGGAACTTGTGGCCACAAGCAGCCACGCGACCTGGGCTCTGTTAATCTGGTCTTGAGGCAGTTTCCCAGTGTCCGGACAGCGAAGGTGGTGGCTAGTGTGGTGGGCGAGTCTCATCCGGCTGCTTCCAGGACCCCCAGAGGTGATGGGCCCACTTCCAAAACCAATCTGTCCTCCCAGGGGGCCCCATAGTCAGCTGGGCCGGAGGCGAGCCAAGTTCCAGCTTCCCCAGCCTCCTGTGAGGCTCTTCATGCTATGGCTGGTGGCCCCAGGGCAGCGCCTGGGGGGCCACCAGGCTCAAAAAAATGGAGGGGGAATGACTGACTCCTGACTCGATCTGACAAATTCCCAGTGATTCCCACTTCTGGGAGCCGCCTACCTGGGCTCAAACTGGTTTTGTTCTGTTAATCTGGTCATGAGGCAGTTTCCCAACGTCCGGACAGCGGGTTACAGAATTCTTATAAGATCTTGATTTGTTATTTATTCATGTAAGTTCTACGAATAGAAAATTTACAAATCACTTTTCACTGAACTTTATTCAGTAATCTGAAGTAAATATGGAACCTCTCTGAGGTATTTAGTCTAATATCTGTTTTGCCTAAATAAAAGATACTGAATATATCTTATAAATCAAATTTTATTTTGCTATTAATTGGATTTTATTTTGTCTCTACCAGCCCCAAGATTCAAGTAAAATATCAGTTTATATTAGACTATAACAAAAATAGAAAAAACTAGAAAATTATTATCTGAAATATTTTCAAAATGAGTTAGTATTATTCATGCCAATTTTCTTCTTTATTATAGTTGTGTAAAACTGCTCAGAGATTTTTGTCAAGTCTTATTTTGAAATTTGACAATGATATTACTTTAAAACATTGCTTTTTGTCTTGGTTCTATAAATGTAAAGTTGAAAGAAATTAAAAATATCTTAATATTTCTAATTTATACATTAATTTACTACATAAAAGACTATATTATAATGCAAATTTCAAAAAATATCCTTCATTTGTAATGTGAGAAATATTTCACATTAGAAAGATAATAATGATGTTATGTTATCCTAGAACCTTTCTTTGTATAGTGACCAAGGAGGGTATATATCCTTCAAAAAATATGCGATGTATTCAAGTGTTTTGTTAAAAATTTTTAAAAAATCAGCAGAGAACAAGATAATTAGAAGAAATTTCTGGCAATTTTCAAGTAACTATTAATTATTTTAATAATAACCCAACATTTGGAGGGTAAGGATATAAAAAGAAAGTCATGACTATTTAAAAATAACAAATTGATCTGAGTGTCAATTGACATAAAATTATTCCCATAAATTATCTTGATAACTTGAACATACAAAATAGAATATATGGTACATAAATGTCTTATGAATAATTCTTACATGTTTTTCCTATTTTCCTGTTTGATACAATGTATAAGATATCCTAAAGTACCATTTCAGAACTTTGATGCATTATTTAAAAATTGATTTAAGGTATTCTTATTTCATTAGTAATTGGGGTTCTTCAAATGGGACAAATCTCTTTTGAAAAATACTGATACTCAAGCAGTAGGAAAAGGCCAAATACTATAAAAAATAAAGACAAAGCAGAGATACATTATCAAGAGAACAGTTTTAGTGATATCTCCTCCATAATCTTATCCACAAATGGGTTTAGTATAGTTTAACATGAAGTGAAAATCAGAAAGAAAATAAGCTATTGTTTGGTTTGGGGTGAGGGGACCTGGCAGTACTCAGTCTTTACTTTTTTTAAAAATATTTTATTATACCACCATGAGATATACAATCACAAAGATGTTCATAAGATGTTCATATTTCGGTTTCGGTCATACAGTGTTCCAGCACTCATCACTATACAAATGCCCATTTCCCACCACCAATGCCACCGATTCCCGATTCCCTCCCCTTCTTCTAGCCTGCCTCTATGGCAGTTACTTTATCCCTTTCTCTTTCTCTCTCTCTCTTTCTCTCTTCCTTCCCTTACACATTGTGGATTACAATACATACATTAAGAGGTTGTCATGTGTATCTGTTTGCCTGTATTTAATGCTCAGTTCTAGGTTGGTATTAGCAATTTCGACAATTATTAGCATTCTGTTCTGTTCTCTGTCTTACCTATCCTCTGACTCCCACACATTTGTGATAATTTCCACCTTTGACAAGGCCTCCTGATCCATGTTTCGCCTGACCTTGAATGTTTGTATCATAATATGCACATATATATATGTATATATATGTCATGCATGACCAAGTAGGATTCAGTATTTACTTTTGACTCTGTAATCATTCCCCATGGTATTCCTTGGTATTGGGAATCGATTGCATGTTGGTCACCTGCAAGCAAGCTCCCTACCCTCTGTACTATCACTCCACTAGCTCCATCCAAATAATAATAAACAATTCATGTAGCAATCTTTCCCCCATCTTCCTGCCTTCAAAATATTTAAAATTTCTGATCATTTGAAATTCGAATGGCCCAAAGGTAAAGGTAAAAGTGCTCTTCATTGTTAATCATCAGGGAGATGCAAATTAAAACAACAATGAGTTATCATCTCACACTACAGAGACTGGCACACATTCTAAAGAACAGGAACATCCAGTGCTGGTGCGGATGCAGGGAGAAAGTGACTCTCATCCAATGTTGGTGGGAATGCCAACTGGTCCAGCCCTTTTGGAAAAACAATATTGACATTCCTCCAAAAAACTTGATATTGAGCTCCCATTTGACCCAGCAAGCCCACTCCTGGGAATATACCATGGAGATCCAAAAACACATAGCAGAAATACTATCTGCAATTCTATATTCATTGCAACTCTAGTCACACTAGCCAGAATCTATAAACAACCTAAATGCCCTAGAACAGAAGACTGGCTAAAGAAACAATGGTACATCTGCACAATGAATACTATGCAGCTGTCAAAAAGATGAAGTCATGAAATTTACCTGGAAATGGATGAACATAGAGATTATCATGCTGAGTGAAATTAGTCAGTAGGAATAGGTCGGGTATAGAGTGACTGAACTCATTAATGGGATATAAACATATATAGTGCTCTACTAATTGTGGGAAATGGTAATGCCAGACTAGAACTCAACATTGAATATACAGAAAAAGATTTACATGATAAACCCTTAATGACTGTAAGGCAAATCACAATGTATAAGAGAAGAGTGTGTGTGAGAGGGGGATAGAGAGAGAGGAAGAGAGAGAGAGAGGGGGAGAGAGAGAGAGAAGAAAAAGTGCCTGCTATAGAGGTAGGCTATGGGAGGTGGGAGGGAATGTAGGGACATTGGTGGTGGAAATGGGGCACTGGTGTACAGATGTGTGCTGGAACATGACTGAAACCAATTATGAACATCTTTGTAACTGTATATCTCATGGTCATATAATAAAATTTTAATTAAAAAAGTTTAAATGTTTATAATAACTTATTACTCTTTGTTTAAAAGCAACAGTATTGCATTTAGAATGTTGTTTAGAGAGAGAAACAGTGCCCAAGTAGAGCACAAAGACTCCCTTATGGGGCAAGAACAGAAATATCAGGAAAATACTCATACGAAAAGTCCATACTAGGAACTTAGGGGATTGTCAAATTCATCCTTAGAAATACAGAACATTTTGGTACTCTGCCTAAAGCTGACTTCTTTGTAAAACTGTTATCAAGGGTAGAAAATTTCAAAAAAGACCCAGTTCTAAGAGCTTTGTAACCAAAATTCAGACATCACAGAACACAAAAACCACAGTTACCCACTGAGTAACCTCCACAAAAACCACACACAAACCACAAACCACAGTTACCCACTGAGTAATCTCTACTGACTAAGTTTTTTGAGCAATTCATAGCTACTATCTATTTTGATCAAAGCTGTAGAATCACTTGATCACTTGACATCCCGTTATTCATTGATTTGCTTGATCGGGTGCCAGTAACATTTCCATTTGACCTATCACATGCCAGTGTAGCCCAATGGCATCTGGTTGCTTCAGGAATATGAAAAGCCTCAAACCATTCATTCAGGGTCTTGACGAAGAAGTCTGACCATCTTGTAAGTGGGCGGCCATGTGATCTTTTGATGTCCCATGGGATCCAGTCAATAATGGCTCTAGTCCAGTAGTCATCTCCAAATCGCATTACACATCCAGCCCATCTGACATGCTGTAGAATAAAAAGTAGAAATTGATGACTATTCCAATGCATACTTCTGGTAAGTAATTCATACAAATATGCAAATTAGACTGGATAGAGTTCTACTTATAGTGTGTTGATTTGGTTCATACTTGTAGTATGTTGATTTGGTCACTAAAAAAAGTAATTTTCTTTTGCCTGTACAAAATACTGAAATAGCCTCAGGCAGCCTCCCTAGGGTGTGCGGCTGGCGGGGCGGGCCCCGGGGTCCTGGTAGAGCCCCAGGTCTCTGCAGAAGGTGGAACTACAACCCCCAGAAGTCCGAGCGGAAGCGGAAGTAAACGCTCATTTTGAACTCTCACACCAGCCTGCCTCCGCCTCAGTTAGCCTCCCTGGAATGTGCTGCTGGCTGGGTGGGCGGCCGCTAATGCAGCCGCTTATTAATACAAAAAACTAGGAAATTTAACACCAAGGGAAGGTAAGACCCTCAAGAAAAAAAGAAACAGTACACTAGAGGAATCTATCTTTGAACACCACAACACCATGGGGAAACAACGCAGATCCCCAGCTCGAAGAACAGATGTAGGAATCGACCCTGAAGACTCAAAAAAAGAATACAGATGTGCATGATCTCTCTGACAATGAAATCAGAGAAGAAATTGGTAGGATGTTTAAGGAGCTCAACGAAAAAATTGAGCAGATGTCCAATAAAATACAGGAGAACATAAACGAAGCAGTTGAAAGGGCAGTCAATAAACTACGGGAGGAAATGAGAGCAGAAATGAGAACCATGTAAATAGAAATATCATCGCTTAAAAACTCAGTAGGACGAAATGAAAAACACAATCGGGGCTCTCAACAGTAGGATGACAACAGCGGAAGAGAGAATCAGTGAGACTGAAGATGAGCTGCAGAAAGCACTCAGAGATCTACATAAGATGGAAAAACACCGAAAATGGATCAGCAACGGAACAGAGAACAATGGGATGAAGCCAGGCGGAACAACATAAGAATCAACGAAGTCCCAGAAAGACAGGAAAGTAACCCCAAGGAAATTCAAACAGTTAAAAACATCCTGGCTGAAAAGTTCCCCGAGTTAAAGGACAAAGGCATCCAGATCCAAGAAGCCCAACGCGTACCAGCAAGAAGAGACCCCAAAAGAAAGACCCCAAGACACATCCTAGTCAAAGTAATGGATGCCATAGACAGAGACATAATTCTTCAGGCAGCAAGATCAAAGAAGGAAATTGTATACAAAGGAGCATCCATTCGACTTTCAGCAGACTTCTCAGAAGATACCCTCCAAGCCCTAAGACAGTGGTGGGATATAGTAAAAAAACTTAATGAAATGAATGCCTCAGCAAGAATTCTTTATCAGGCTAAACTCTCACTCAGATTTGAAAGACAGATATACAACTTCTTGGATAAACAACAGCTTAGGAACTTTGTAAAATCAAAACCAACCTTAAAAGAAGGACAGAAAGATCTAAGCGAGACATAATCCAAAAGAACAACCAACCTATTCAGAAAGATGGCACAAAATCCCATGACAATAATCTCTCTCAATGTCAATGGTCTAAATGCACCAGTTAAGAGACACAGTGGCACAATGGATCAAAAATTGAATCCGACATTCTGCTGCCTTCAAGAAACACACCTGAACAATCGGAGCAAAGACAGGCTCAAAATAAAAGGCTGGAAAACAATCCTTCATTCAAACAACCCATCCAAAAGGCTGGGGTAGCCATACTGGTGTCTGACAACATAGACTTCCAGGCTGAAGCAGGTCAGAAGGGACAGTGAAGGTCACTTCTTAATAGTCAAGTGATGCATATATCAGGAAGAAATCACGCTATTAAACATATATGCACCCAACGAGGGGCCAGCAAAATACCTAAAACAACTACTAATAGACTTCAAAGAAGACACATTGACAGCAACACAATTGTAGTTGGAGACTTCAACACTGCTCTATAAACCCTGGATAGATCAACAAGATTGAAACTTACCAAGGAAATACTGGCCCTAAAAGAAGAGATGGAAGAAAGAGGGCTGGTAGATATATACAGGGCATTTCATCCCCAAAAAGCTGAATACACTTTCTTCTCCAGTGCACATGGAACATACTCCAAAATAGATCACATGCTGAGCCATAAATCATACCTCCATAAAATCAAGAAGATAGAAATTGTGCCAACTATTTTTTAAGACCATGATGCACTGAAAATAGAAGTTAATTGTACACAAAAACGGAGACCAATACCAAGTACCTGGAAACTAAACAGCTCACTGCTGAACAACCAGCAAGTCATTAAAGAAATCAAAGAGGAAATCCAAAGATTCCTGGAAACAAATGAGACTGAAGACACGAATTACCAGAACTTGTGGGATACAGCGAAAAGCAGTGTTAAAAGGCAAGTTCATAGCTCTTAAAGCATTCATCAGAGAAGAAGAAAAGGCCATCATAAACAGTCTGACTTCACAACTTAAGATCTTAGAGAGTGATCAACAAAAGGAGCTCAACCCAAACAGAAAGAAAGAAATAATAAAACTTAGAGCAGAAATCAATGAGATGGAATGTCAAAAAACAATCCATAAGATCAACGAAACCAAAAGTGGGTTGAATATACACAAAGAGACTTAAGTGATAAACTCTAAATATCTGCAGGGCTAGCCACAATGTTTAAAATAAGAGGGAGAGAGAGATGAAGAGGGAGAGAGATGCAGAGACAGAGAGAGACAGAGAGAGAAAGAGAGGAAACTGGGGTACCTGCTATTAAGGCAGCATGGGGGTGGGCTGGAGGGTGGGGTACATTGGTGGTGGAAATGGGGCACTGGTGGAGGGATGTGTGCTGGAATACTGTATTACCAAGAACCAATTATGAACATCTTTGTAATTGTATGTTTCACTGTGGTATAATAAAAAATTAAAAAAAAATACTGAAATAAAACTCCTCTGGGTACTACATTCATTAGTTGAATTGAGAAAAACCTGCCTCTTGTGTTAGGCTTCCAATGAACATGATAAGCAAACCAGGTTATCTATAACCTATCTGAACACATTGCACAAACATTGCCTTTAACAAAATATATAAAAAGTATAAATTATGAACATACATTTTACATAAGTATTAATTCTTGTTCATAATTCACAGAACACAAATAACATAATCTCCTACATATGAATCTCACAGCATATATTTAGATGAACTGAAAATATAACTTTAACTTATATAGAAATTCATTACTCTTCAAAGAGGGAGAAACAGTTTTTGTCATTCTTAAGGCTGTATCAACAAAACCAGGAGTTTGCATGTTGCAAATCCATAAGAATATTAGAGAAAGGCATGAATTCTTTGATCCTCAAATCATTTCGGACTAAGTAAGAGGTAACCAGTTAAGTGAAAATTCTCCTAAGTAATCCTCAGATGTAGATGGATATTTTTGTATAGCTTTCTAAAACTCAGAAATACTTCTTGAAAGTCATTTCTCCTTTGAGATCTTAAGCTTTCTCTGGGTCTTACTGAAGAGATGGATACAATCTTCCTCTAAGGTTCGTTAACACACTTTTATCACATTTTATGTTTCTCTCTATGACCCTTCTTTGGTACAAGCAAATTGTTTTCTTGACTGAAATTTTTTAAAAATTTTTTGGGTCACACTCAGTGGTTCTCAGGGGTTACTCCTGTTTCTTTTCTCAGGAATTACTCCTGGCAGTACTGGGAACCATATGGTATGCACGGGATGGAATCTAGGTCAGTGGCATGCAAGGCAAATGCCCTCCCTGCTGTGCTATCACTCCAGTCCCTGAAAATGGTTTTAAATCACAAAGCAGGATATATAAAAACAGTGTAAGAATAATACATCAAGAACTTAGAAACAGGAAGAAGCTTTACACAGTTGGGTAGTTAATTCAATGAAGTATAGTTAGGACAAAAAAGGGACCAATATAACAATGGTAATTGGAAATAATCACTCTGGATCAGAACTGAGTGTGCAATGATGGCAGAGTGATATATATATATATATATATATATATATATATATATCTTTCAGTATCAGTATTATAAACAACAGTGCCTATATATACATATATGTATATATATAAATATATAATCTTCAAGTAGCAGTATTGCAAACTACAGTGTCTAAAAGAAGGAGAGAGTGGAGAAAGAGCGCAGTGAGAGAAAAAATCTATCTACCATAGAGGCAGACTGGGAGGAGGGGGAGGGACACTAGGCATATGGTAGCAGGGAATGTATGCTGGTGAAGGGATAGGCATTGGAACATTGTATGACTGAAACCCAATCATGAACAATTTTATAACTGTGTATTTCATGGTGTTTCAATTAAAAATTTAAAAAAAACAATAAAGTTTAAGGTACCCTATACTCTGCTTCATTTCTCTCAAATATTTCATCTATTCCAGTGGTTTGGAAGCAGTGCTGGTTCACATAGAAAAAGGTTAAAAACAACTAGTCTATAAAACCTCTTTCTTCCCCTGAAGTCTTAACATATTGAAAGCAAATTTAAAGTAGCATATGGGGATTTCTTTTCTCTCTACTATCATACTTGTTTCCTGGGTCAACAAAACAGTAAGCTCAGCAGTGACTCCAATGAGGTATTTTCTCACAAGAGAAATAAGTAGGAAGAAAAAAAAATAATGGTTAGATTTTAATAGCAGATTATTTTATTTTTAATCTTAATAGCTTTTACTAAATAATTAAAATATTTCTTTTAAATGTAAAACATGAGATCTATAATTGTTACTGGTTTCTGGCATATCAAATATGACACAGGTAGCTTGCCAGGCTCTGCTATGCAAGTGGGATACTCTTGTAGTAGCCTCTTATCTCGTGCATTTATTGATGAACCATGCGGCTGCAAAGTGGCCCTGCGAGATGGGGAAAGATCAGCTTTTCTGCTGGGTGGAGCTCTGAAGAGCTGCAGAGTCTGGATGTTGAAAATGGCGGCCCTCATGTTGTGGGGGTTCCCCTAGCTTGAGAGGCTCTTCTGGGATGGTAGGCCAGGTCTAGAATCCACCTTCACTCCTAGGTGCCTCATGATCAGCTAGGAAAAGGGAGAGCCAGTAGCACTCTGCCCCATGTATCTGAGAGTCTCTGGATCAGGCATACCTGGACTTGAAATAGACTGCTGTAGGGTGGGACTCTCAATTATGGACCTCATTCCCATGACCTGAAGGAATGGTTTGAGGCTCTTTATGTTCCTGGATCGAGCAGATGCCCTTGGGCTATCCTAGCATGTGACATTATGGAGATGTTACTGGTGCCTGCTCGAGCAAATCAATAAACAATGGGAAGACAAGTGATACCAGTGATACAAGTATACAAGTGATACAAATGTAAAAGTCTCACCTGAAAAAACACTGTTATGAGTACATTAGTACAACATGTCCTTGGGTTTATGTCACTAGCTTTCATGGATCACAAAATGCAAGTAATCAACAATTGTTATCAGAGAGAAAACTGGGGCTTAAAAGCCTGAGCTTTAACATCTCTTAAGGATAGGTAAACTTCAATTATCAAAACATTATAATTTATAATGTTATAATTTATAATTTTCACTGTATCACTGTCTTCCCGTTCATCATCAATTTGCTTGAGCGGGCACCAGTAACATCTCCATATGTCCTGTCTCATGCAAGTAGAGCCCAAGGGCAGCTGCTTGCTCCAGGAACATAAAGAGCCTCAAACCATTTCATCAGGTCATGGGAATGAGGTCTATAATTGTTACTGGTATTTGGCATATCAAATACGACACGGGTAGCTTGCCAGGCTCTGCCATGCGGGTAGCATTCTCTTGTAGTTATTCTAAATCCAGCATTTATTTTATAATTTTATAAATGCTTATAAAGTAAGCATTATAATTTATAATTTTATAAATGCTTATAAAGTAGCGTTTATAACTTATAAATGCTACTTTATAAATGCTGCCATGTTCTTAGCCTTTTGCTTTCAATGATGGACAAAATAGTCTGAAGACACCAAGCTGTACTCAAGACGTCACACAGGAAGAGAGAACTCATGTGTAACACATACCCAGGAGAGATATCCTGCAGAGAAAATGTCACGAATGATGCCATGTAGGGAATTTCTCTAAGCCCATCGTTGCCAGCCACCTGTGCTCTAGGACATCCATCCAATCAGCCAGAGAGCAGGCACCTTGCCATTTCAGCAGATGGGTATTAATGTAGAAGGCAAAGGGACCATGTACAGTATATATTTCAATTATGAGTGTGGAGACTTGGGAGTCCCGGCTGGAATCATGTCCACTCCTGTCTGAGCTAGTAACAAGCTTGCAGTTTTGCCACTCAGAATATGCTTCACACAGAATGAGCTTTCAAGAAAAATACACATTTACAAAGGCGATATCATATTTTTATGACAAGTCTAGAGTCAAAGGAAAGAAGCTCGGTACTCCTTACAATTTTCCTAGTCTTTTTTATTTCTACTGAAACAGCACTGAAAAAGGCAGAAGAGAGGTACATTTCTAACACACAGTTATATTATGTCAGAATTGACAGACTTTGGAAAACTGTATTCTTAAATGTCAATCTGTATTTCAGTTCTTGAAGTCTTGTAGTCAAATTAACCTTAAAGGTAAAGTGGTTTCTGGGACAGAATCATCTTTCAATTTTTGATCAGAGTATTCCAAGATCACTATCACTATCATTATCTTCCTGTTCATCATCAATTTACTTCAGCGGGCTCCAGTAACATCTCCATATGTCCTGTCTCATGCTAGTAGAGCCCAAGGGCATCTGCTTGCTCCAGGAACATAAGGAGCCTCAAACCATTATATTAGGCCATAGGAATGACCTAACATAATTGTTACTGGTATTTGGCATATCAAATACGACACAGGCAGCTTGCCAGGCTTGCCATGCTGGTGGCATACTCTTGTAGTCACCTCTAAATACAGCATTTATTGATGAACCACGCTGCTGCCAGCGGCCGTGCTAGCCGGCTGTGATAGGCTTGTCTGCTGGATGGACTTCTCAGGAGAGGGAGGTCTGGATGTGGAAAATGGTGTCCTTCATGGAGTGTGAGGTCGTCTGGCTTGTTGTGAGGCTCTGCTGGGGTAGTGGGCCAGGGCTAGAAACCACCATCCCTCCCGGGCGCCTCGTGAGCAGTTGGGCACAGAGAGAGCTCGGAGCAGCTCTGCCCCATGTCTGTGAGTTTCTGGATCAGCATACCTGGAGCTGGGTTGAAAACAAACTGCTGCAGGGTGGGTTTCTATGATCCTGGCTGTGATAGGCCCATCTGCTGGATGGAGTTCTGAAGAGAGGGAGGTCCAGAAGTGGAAAATGGCAAATGTTTAAGTCCATCCTTTCATATGGCACTGATTTATACATTTTCTAAAAGTATTTAAAGCTATCTATGACTCATAGTTAATGAGTCTATTCATTGGAAAATTATTTCAGTGCATAATAACCTAGAACACTATTACACTTACTTATTAGCAGCAAAATACAATTTAATTAATATTGTAGCTTTATACTATGATCAAGAATTACTTAAGTGCTCCTATTTAATATAATATCCTAACTTCTCAAAATCTACATTGCCTTGAAATAAAAATAAACAAAAGGAACAGGGGAATAGCTCAAGCAAAAGGAATGTGCAAAGCCCTGAGTTGTATTTTGGCTCCACATTCCCCAAGTAAACACTGCTGAGTGTGGCCCGTAAGTGATGTCAGGTTAACCTGGTGGCCCAGCTCTGCTGAGCCCAAGATAAAGCCATTAGGCCCTCACCACTGGTCTCAGTACACTGAGTTCCACTGGTTACAACTATATATTAATGCAAAAGAGAGAAGCACAGAATACTTTTGACATGAAGATTTTAAATTTCTCATTCTAATGATGTATATATAATTTATATACATATATAAATTATATGCATGTATAAATTATATACATGTAAAAATATATAAATTATATACATGTATAAATGTATAAATATGTATAAATTATATACATATATAAACTAGTTACATATACACATATATTAACTTATGTCCCTATATGTTATATATAAATGTATATTTGAAAAGCAATTTTCAACAATAAAGTCATTCAGTATTTATTTATTGCACAATAGTCATTTATTATTTTATCTGGCATATCATTACTTCTTTTATTTCTTGCAGGGTGCCGGGAGGGGGATGTTGAGCAGCACCTGGCAGTGCTCCTCACAGTGATTGGGAACCATATGCAGTGACAGGACCAAACAGGAGTCATCCATGAAAGGCAAGCCCCTTAACCTCTATACTAGATCTCAGCCTCACCATCATTTCTTATAAGATTGCTTTATAACAACCTGGGGCTATATATGAGAAGAATATTAGCATGCCATAAAATGACGTCTAACTCATGAAACATCTTTAAATTATAGTCCAAGGTTTTAGCCATTTATTTTATTAACCCCAAATACTGCTGATACCCCTGTCTTGAGAAGCAGCCATAACTCATGAGGTAAACTTTAATTAGACCTATGATAGAATTCTTGTAGTACCTCCACAGTTATGATAGCATAGACTCAGACCACAACGGCCGTTCCAGAACCTGACAGTTTTGCTTGCACTTTAAAATGTTCCTTGAGGTTTATTCTCTTTTAATAATTCACTCTGGTAACACAAAAAATTAAAAGGAACACATACAAAGAGTCAAGGGAGTTGTGCAAGCCTTGAGAGAGCTAAACCAAATGCCAGTGAATAAGAATAGCAGCAACAAAGTGGCACTGTTCTATAGTGTCAAAGGAGAACTCGGAAGCAATGAGTTGTATTGAACTCCTAATTTTTCCCTAGTGACCAATTCAAATAGACTCTTACCTTACCTTCTCTTAGAGCTTTGGGGTTTAATTCAGAATAATCTAACTGTTCTTATAATCTTTTGGAAATGGGTACCCCAGGTCCAATTTTGCATTCCTGAGCAAAAAAACAAAACAGCAGAAACACCATCTGCATTTCTATATTCATTGCAGCACTATTCACAAAAGCCAGAATCTGGAAACAACCTGAGTGCCTGAGAACAGAAGAGTGGATAAAGAAACCATGATGCATCTATACAATGGAATACTATGCAGCTGTCAGGAAAAATGAAGTCATGAAATTTGCCTAGAGATGAATGGACATGGAGATTATCATGCTGAGTGAAATCAGTCAGAAGGAAAAGAACAGATAGAGAATGACTGCATTTATTTGCGGGATATAAAAAAATATGAGATTAATACACCAGGCCATGCAAAACAGGACCCAGGAGGACTAGTCAGGGGTAGGAATCTACCACAAGTGTGTGTGGTGCAGAGGTTAGGTGAAATAGAGTAGGGATCAGTCTTCTAATAATAGATGGAAATAATAATGCTCTGCTAGAACTGAGTATTGAAAGTAGATAAAGGGATATGCTCAGATGATAACCCCTCAGTGTATGTATTGAAACTACAATGTGCAAATGAAGAAAGAGAAAGAGAGAAGAAAAATGACTGCCGAAGAGGCAGGCCAGGATGAGAGAGGGAATCTGGGGACATTGGTGGTGGAAAATGTGCACTGGTGGAGGGATGGGTGCTGCAACACTGTATGACTGAAATCCAATCATGAACAGCTTGTAAATGTCTATTTCATGTGATATAGTTATTGCAAATAGGCACCTCATACCAACTTACCCTGGTATCTAATTCCATCAGTTCTACTGTCTCCTAATAATAGCTACCACAAGAAAACAATTAATGTACACTATGGATTATGTTACCCACTCACTATTGCAGCTTCTTCTAATGCTCTCATGAGTTTACAGTGGATCCAGCCTGTGGCCGAAGTGATAGTATAGTGAGTAGGGAGCTGTCATCTTAAATAATAGTTATCTTGGATCCAAGTTCACAGGTTTCAGCTATGGTCTTGTTAATTTAAATAATTTGCCTAAATTAAAATAAAAGGTAAGATTCATTTGATGTGTATTTTATAGCTAAAAAAAACAGATTTTTATATGATACTGATTTGGGGACTCAATTATTGCTCCATTCAGAAAGAAAGCAGGAAATTCTACAACCTGAAATGAAGACTGAAAAAGCCTAGATTTGGCTTACATCTCAACTTGAATAAGAAACATTTATGGCTTCTGTAACATTTCTTTTATACACTTTTTTTCTCATTTGATTTATGAGAAATCAAATTACAAAATTTTATAGTATTACAAAATTACATAGTATTTAAAATTTTGATTTTAAGTACTATAAGTTGGCCACATTTCCTAAAAAGTTAAATCAAAGAATGCATTATGCACTTAAGACCATTTTAAATCTATCTTATATATTTGAGTGTTACATTTGATATTCTAACATAGTCCCAGGGGCAGTCTATAACATCAATGGTATTTCAAACTAACACTTCATTCTTCTCTTCTCTAAATCTGGCTATCCTAAAATTGTTAATTTGGGTTCACCCCATACCTGAATATTCACTTGCAAAGGTTTTTATTCATAATCACTATCAACATAAAATACAAGCAGAGACCCTCATAAATAAAAATTGCATGGTAGAGGCTAGAGAAATAGTAGAGGGTACAGATTTTTGCCTTGCTTACACAAGACTAGGGTTGATTCCAGCACCAGATATGATCACTCAAGTCCCACTAGGAGTGATCCCTGGGCACAGGGCCAGGAGTAAGCTCCAAGCACTACTGTTGTGGCCCCCAAATAAACCAAAAAACATGTATCTCATATAATGAGATACTTTTTATGTAATACCAACATTTTTATTTATTTCATAAATAACAAACATTGCTCTTTCCAGATTCCTATTGCTAGAACAATAAAAAAAAACAATTTCCAAACTTTAGTCTTTATCAGAATCATCAGAAATACCAGGTCAAATAGTTTGGACCACATACCTGGGTTTAAGATTCAGGAACTCTGGGGTGAAGAACAAGTTCTAACAAGTATCTAGGTACTGCTGCTGATCTTAGAACCACACTGAAAACTACAGAAGAAACTGCCCTCCACTGTAAACTGGAAAAAGAAATACTACACTGTTTAATGGCTAGGAAGAACATAAATGTTCTTGGATCATACTCCAAAGAAACATTGAACAATTTAGTGTTGAAATCTTCATTCTAGTTATTTTTTTAAAAAGTCCTTGAATTTCTGTTGTGAAGTAATGTCATTTTCATTAGAGGTCTTAAAACCTATCCATGCCATAACAAATTTAGCAATAATTAAAATTAAAATACACTATTAGTGATAAAAGTCAACCTAAATTGAGTATGTGGCCAAGAAACTTATCTAAGCACTTTGCACAAATTATTTTACTTAATTTTATTTTTGTTAGATATAGCTATTATTACATTATTAGTTTACAACTGAGCAATTCCAGACAGAGAGGCATGTAATATACCCAGCATCTCAGCATCACAGAAGTTATTCTGTCTGACTTGAAAGTATGAGTCTCCCTACCCCTCAAAAATTTTTTTCTTCTGTATTAGGTATTGCCATGGATTACAATATTTCATTGTATAATCATCTCAAATTACATGCCAAATTTTCATGCCAAAAATGGCAGTGTAACCATAATGTGAAGCTTTAAAAGAATACTGTGCATATTACCAAAAACAGAGTGTGATGATTATATTGTGAAATATGGTAGAGCCCATCAGTCGTGAAGCACAGGTGGTCATCACAAATACACACTATGTATGGGAACCATATTATGGCCCCAGTGAACACATTGCCAAATGGTTCGTTGCCAGAATAAAGCAATTTTAGAATCCAAAAGCTCTAAGAGATCATGGGTTGTCTAATTAGCCACATGCTCCTTTATCATATGCAAATCTGACCTTTCACGCTTGATACTCCAGAGGGAAAATAGTTGGTTAGCATGCCTCATGTTTCTATAAACCAAGATAATAAATTGAGAAAAATGTTAGCATATTTTATATTAATTTTTCTATTTCTTCATAAACTTGGCTTTAACGTCAATCAGGACTGAGTGATTACCATGCAAAGCATCATTTTATTGACAGCTGAAATGGAAGGAGATTTAGAAGAACCTGAAAATCATAGGACAACCTGGTTTTGTGCAGGCTTCTTAGCCCTTTATAAGCTGAAGAGCAGGATTCCTACAAAAATAATGCAAAACGAATTTTTCTTCATATTTAAAGAACAAAATTACAATGCTTCTTTTAATAAATCACGGTGAATGCTAACAAAATGTCAGTAGGATAAGTGATCGACTGTTGTGACATTAAGAATAAAAAATTAAGTAACATATTCTAAAAGGTTAGGCTAAAACCAGGGTATCATTTTACTCATGCACTGTACAGCTTATAATTACACTATCAGCACTGTCTAAACACACACTATGTATAAATAAAACCATCAATACTGGTAGCGAAATTCTTCTCAAAGTCCTCACCTTAGAATGGAAGAAGAAAATGATATCTTGAAATTTTTATGGCACACTGATACTTTGTTTTAATTATGTAAATCTTTTTGATTCCTAATATTCCTTATTATTTATCTTTGTTTCTAAATAACTGGGTCTGATGATATTTTGGAAATTTTTCTACTATCAATTTTTAGAAATTTGCATTTAAAGTAGCAGGAAAATTGCTTGGTTCTTGGGCCAGAGAAATAGTGCAGTAGGCAAGGATCTGGGTTTGGTAATGACCATCCAGGTTGGATTTCAGGCACCACATACGGTTCCCTGATCTCTGATAGGAGGAATCCCTGAACAGAGAGCCAATAGTAAACACTCATCAGTCAGAGTGTGGTCCTCAAAACAATACAAAACCAAAATTGCTTTTATGTTTCTTGTGAGAATGAAAATAATATTTGATACATAGTTTAAAATAAATTTCCTTATTTGTCTTATACTAGGTAATACAGTAACATGCTTCAAGACAGCAAAATATTACTTTTCATATTTAACTTTAATGATCATATCATGACAATTATGAATATGCAGTTTAAAGAAAAGAAACAAAGACCTGAGACTATCTTAGCAATTCAACTGAAACATAACTAAGTTGGATTTATACATTTAACAAGTGAAAATTTAGAAAAAGTGTTTTCCACTTTCCTCTCTGATAATTTTAATTTTGTATATATAATAATGTTAAATAAAAGTGGGTAAAATGCATAGACATTGGACAAGAGTAAATATTCTTCTTTACCTGTGCTCTTGATTAACTGATATTTTTAGAGATAAATAAAATACTTTCAATAATTCTCCTCTAATTTATGTTTAAATAATAGTGATGATTTTTGAGTTGTGACTGAGGCCAGACATAAAGCAGAAGAGTATGGCTTGGAAGTAGAATTGACATCTGGAAGAAAACTCAGAGTGAGAAAGAATGAAAATGAACTTGTGGTGAAGTTAGAGGGAAAACATAAAATGTTGTCTAACGCAAAATGCTAGAAATAAATTAGAAGTTGAATCAGAAAAGTCAGAGTCCAAGAAATCAAATGAAAGATTCTAAAGTGTCCAATACCGTGAGTATTCTCTCCCAAATAATCTCAGCAGTAGAGGTTTTATCACATCCCTTACAACATTTCTATTTCAGCAGTCTAGGCAGAAATAAACGTAGCTGCTGGGAGCCACTGGAGACCCCAACAGTATCAGGACACAAGTTCTCTTCTACCTCCAAGGACACCGGGAATGGATGAAGACTCACCAGTCCGGTGCAGTTCAAAAAAGGCTTTTAATAGTACAACAAGCTCTACCACCACAATCCAATAGCATGGGAGACCTCTAGCTTGGTCAGAACTTAGACTATGCATGAGGAACCAAGTTGCCCACCAAAGAGGATCCAGAGAGAGTCCACCAGTGGATGCAGAATGTCAATTGAGTCCCCTTATATACACAAAAGTAATCCTAACTTCAGGAAGAGTCCTGTCTCAAAGTTGAACTGAACAGTATTTTCTAATTAGTTATTGGAACATAAAATACTAAAATATTTGAAAGTCCTAACAACATTTTCAGTAAGAAATGTGAAATATATTCATCAAATAATCTTTCTGTATCTATTACTTAAATAGTTATAAAGGACAATGTTTTAAAATATATAAAAACTTGAATTATTTTTTAAATTTTCAAAAGTCATTATAAATATCTGAAACATTTTTGAAGAGGTTAATTACAACCTAGGCGTACAGGAGTCTTTACCAAAGGAGTTGTTGAAAAAAATGACAATGCCTGATAACATTTTATAAATAATTTATTCCTTATATAGTTTAATGAGATAATTAAAGTGAAGTGGGAAGTTAAAATAGAAATATTAATATTGTGTTTAAGAACTGTTGATCTCAGGATAAATCTTAAAACATCAAGAGTTGGTTTAATAAGGTCTTTATATCAGATAAAATTTTAAACTATGCATATGCCATTATCTTTCATTAAGTTCTATCGATAATAATTATCACTCACACCAAAATATAATTGTGTGTATGTACATATATGTATATACATAGACAATATGCATACATATATATGAATATACATGTATGTATGTGTGTACATATAAATATATATACATATATATGTATAAGTGTGTGTATAAATTCAGGTCTTAGGACCTGAATTCAACAAAGGGACAAAAGAGAACAGCAGATCAGAAAATTGGTATAAATTTATTCCAAAATATTGAATCAAAACATTATTTTATGAAACTTTGACAATTATAATAATATTAATTTCTGCACGACAGAGCCTGGCAAGCTACCCATGTTGTATTTTATATGCCCAAACCAGTAACAATTATAGACCTCATTCTCATGACCTGAAGGAATGGTTTGAGGCTCTTTGTACTCCTGGAGCAAGCAGATGCCTTTGGGCTATACTTGCTTGTGCCAGGAGATATGGAGATGTCACTGGTGCCCGCTCGAGCAAATCGATGAACAAGGGTATGTCAAGTGAACGGTAAGACAAGTGATACAAGAATTTCTGCACTGGTGTATATTATTGTTAACTCATGTCATTTATCACATGTTTATATGTCTAACTTTTCATAATAAATTATGACTTTCAGCTATATATTCTAACTTTGACCTGGTTTGCTTAAGAAAACCTTAGCATCTCATTCCCACATGTCCTAAAACACTGCATAGAAACAGCCCATAGCTCAGACTGATTCTCAGCAACCTGTATAAAGAGGCAACTTGATCACAGTGCTATTCCTGAGGTGAATTATTTATGGCCCTTGACAGAGCAAGCCACATTATACTGTTTTCCACAGGCATAGCAACTCTGGTCCAGGACAGGGAAAAATAGATTTTATTAAATATAAATAAAATTCTATAAGGAAAAAGAAATAAGTCATATGTGCATGCTATCGGCAGAGCTCTTTTGCATCTGTCTAAAAGCTATTACCAATTACTCCTGTAGTATCAAAGCTGCAGAGATTATTTTTTTTAGTATTTTATTATACCACCATGAAATATAAAATTACAGAGATGTTCATGTTTGGGTTTGGGCCATACAGTGTTCCAGCACCCATCCCTCCACCAGTGCCCATTTCCCACCACCAATGTCCCCGATTCCCT
Source organism: Cryptotis parvus (assembly GCA_021461705.1). Classification (NCBI taxonomy): domain Eukaryota; kingdom Metazoa; phylum Chordata; class Mammalia; order Eulipotyphla; family Soricidae; genus Cryptotis; species Cryptotis parvus. The sequence goes on along the minus strand of JAJIBD010023565.1, from coordinate 127,158 downwards.
CCCCCATCCCCTAATCTGCCTCTATGGCAGGTTCTTTATCTCTTTTCTCTTTCTCTTTCTCTCTCTTTCTCTCTTCCTTCTCTTACATATTGTGGATTGTAATACATACACTTAGAGATTATCATGTGTATCTTTTTGTCTGTATTTAATGATCAGCTCTAGGCTGGTATTAGCACTTTTGACAATTATTAGCACAATGTTTCCTTCTCTGTCTTACCTAACCTCTGGCTCCCACGCATTTGTGGTACTTTCCACCTTTTACAAAACCTCCTGATCCATGTTTTTCTGACCTTGGATATTGGTGTCATAATATATATTTATGTCATACAAAAATTTTCACCCATTGGTGAAAGTTCCAGCCTTTACCCTGGGACTAAGTAGTTCTTCGGGGTGCCCGGGGATCAAACACACCTGGCGGAGTGGGAAACCTGGGAAAGATCAGCTTCGGGGATCTGGGCAGCGCTAGCAGCTAAAGGGCTTTCACGAAATGCCTGGATGAAGCGCCAGCACCCGCGCCTTACGCATTGAGTGCCCAGAGATTATTTTTATACAGTTTGAGATCACAATTCACATTGGAGTGAGAAATAGATCTTTCTGATTCTAGTCAGGTCTCCAGCATTTTGGTAAGACTTTAAGAAGAATTTTTACCCACTGCCCCACTGGCTATCTCCAGTTGCTCTGAAAATCTTCCTGGTTTAAATCCTTTGAGTTCTTCCTCCAGTATCAGGAATAGGGTATTACTAGGAACACAAATTTGTAGTAACCTATGCGCTTTATTCCCTTTCTGACACTTTAAATTCTCAAATCAAACACATTTTCTCAGACACAAAACTCAGCCTTTTCGTTTCCTGGGCACCTACAGCTACTAACCACTAAATTTACTGAAAGTTATTTTCTGAGGTGTTTTTGCATGCTTATTCCCTAAAGATTGTTGTCGAGTGAGGCAATATTCAGAAGCAGTTACTGGATTAAGATCCCTCCCTCTTTTCAATCAGATTGACATTTTCGTAATAATTTTACTTAATATAGTATACTTTTCCACACAGGGTTTATTTTTCTTGAGGAAAGTAAAAAACACAAAGAAACTGGATAAAAGATAAAAGTAAATTCTATTATAATTTGAATGTCAGTACAAATTTTGCCAGCACAAATTCTACAAATTTTTTAATTTTTTTGTGATTAAACCACTGTTAGATATACATTTACAAAACTGTTCATGATTAGGTTTCATTCATGCATTGTTCTAGCACCCATCCCTTCACCAGTGCACATTTCCCACCATCAATGTCCCTGATTCCCTTCCCCCTCCCCCAGTCTGCCTCTATGGAAGACTCTTTGTCTTTTCTCTCTCTCTCTCTCTCTCTCTCTGTTTTTTCTCTCTCTGTCATCTCCCCCTTACACATTGTAGCTTGCAATGTGTAAGCTACAATTACACAGTGTAATTGTAATTGTATTTTTGTTTAAATTGTAGATTATGTACATGATAATCCCTAAGTGTTATCATATACATAATCTACAATTAGGGGTTAGGGGTATCATGTACAAAATCTACAATTTAAACAAAAAAAAGATTTCTGAGGGTTGTGCCACACCTGTGCCCAGGGGCTTTCTATTGGACCTGTGCTCAAATCCACTCTGGCCTGAAATAGGTACCATGTGAAGGGCCGAGTAGAGAAATGCAAAGCAGTTACCTCACCATTGTACCATCTCTCCAGCCCAAAAAAAAAATTCCTTTATAGCAACCTAAGAATTTATTATAGATTATAGCAAATATACTAATCAATCTATCTTCCTCTCTTTGAGGCAGGGGACATTCCACTCAGTTCTATAATCATAGTAGCTCACTTAGTTTAGTAGATGTTTAGTAGACAACAAAAATATGTTTTTAATTAATGGCAACTGACAATGTATGAAAGTATTAACACATAGGACTATATTTTCTTTATTCTTAAGGAGTGTAGAACAGGTCCTTGGACATCTAATAAATAATAAATTTATAGAAAGCTCCTTAAAATATGAACATATAAACAAATGTATTTTATTAATCATCTTCATTGATCCAGATATAAATTATTAATCTTTATTTTAATGTTTAAAGTAATTGTTAGATAATTTTACCAGCAAGTTCTCTATTGCCTTTTACCTGTTCTACTTTTACTTTATCCCTTGTAAAATATATCTGGAAGGCTTATTTTGTGAGAGAATCAGCATTCCTATAAAATACAAGTGAAGAGAGACTTGAGGTTGTATTACGTTTCCTAAAAGACCAGATAAGGGTGATTCAGTTTTTATAATAGACAAGTTAAAATCTTGATACACCAAAAAAACCTTTCAACAACTTTATTTAACAGTAATTTGCATATACTACATAAAATTAAATGGTTTTATTATATTCACAGAGTTACTACTTTATAAAACTTGATGCATTTCTATATGTTACTCCAAGAGTAAAAGTGCTGACCCATATTTGTGTACAAACTACAGTGGAAGAACTTGCACGAATATTTAGAAAGGAGAATGCAACTTCTAATGCTATTCAAAGTTTCAAAGTCAAAATTGCTTAACAATGAGTGATCTAAATTACAACTCTATGATTTAAATTCATAAACTCTCCCATACTGCAAGAAAACGATACTATTCCCAATTCTAGGTTGCCTGAGTAAGAAGTGAACTTTAGCCTTAAAGCATCAAGAGCTGACTAATGAGGTCTGATTTTAAAATATCAGATTCCATGTGGCACATAGAGAAAACTTTAACTATCATTTCAGAGGAAATTAGGCTTTCCAGCTGCTGTGAATTTGATCAAAAGATAGTCTTCAACTTGCTGCCCTTTCAGCCTCTGCACAGGCACAAAAAGTTGTTTGGCCCAATATACAAATTTTCTTGGAGCAACTCATATAGAGTCACTGAGCACTCCCGGAGACATAAAATGTTTTCCATTTTTGGTGTAATTTAGGACACTGATGAAAAACACTCCTTCTGGAACTTACTGCCAGTAGGCTGAGACCATACTGAGCTTTTCAGTTTAGTTTTTTCTTCTTCACTATACTCTATCTTCTTCCTTCCTTTTGGATGAGTTTTTCACCAATACTTAGCATTTCAGGCCCCATCTTAGGCATGGTAAATGTTTTCAAGAGTGGGCTGAGAGGCGGGGCTTAGAACAGGGATTGAGGCCCCTCTTCTCATCCTCCATCTCCAGCGACCCAGTGCGTGTGACTACAAGGTCCTCAGATGCCCTTTTCAACAGACCGTGCACCAGGACTGCTCAGTAATGCCGGAGAGAACGACCAGACACACAGCTGCTGCAGCTTCTTCCTGTGGCGCACCACGTTAACATAATAACCCAGTTTACGGTCAGGTCCTGGCCAAGATCTTCCCCAACTCTATGTTGCAGTGATCAATGTGACTGCAGCCAGCTGAGAGAGCTGGTGTGGGGATAGGGAATGGGTGGGTGGTGGTGGCGTTTGGTGGTGGTAGGGGCACACTGGTGGTGGGACTGGGGTTGAATAATGAATGCTTGTGAAAACTGTAATGTCGGGGGCCCTGGCTAGCAGTGGCATGAATGAGGGAGATCTAGATCTTGCCAGACTTCATCCCTGCGGAAAAAGGAGAGGGATGGGCTTGGGAGAAAATCTGCCTTGCCCCTGCTAAGCGGGGAGTTCTGGATAGCAGTCCTCTTTTATCTGAGCACAGTTTAAGCCTTTTATACAATATTTGAGTGGAGGGGGTACAAGCACAAATCACAGGGCATTTGCAAGCTCCTGGTCAGTTGCAACAGAAAACAGTCACAGATTTAACATTTGCAAGGTAACATTTGCAAGGTATTTACATATTCCTATAAACAGAAGACCAGGCATCTTCCGCCTCACCTAAAATGTGAAGTATTTGCCTTCCAGTCTCCCATTTGATAAGCACAGATATCTTTTACGTAGGTGTAAACTCTTGAGCATCCGAAAGCTCCACTGCCCTGAGAACAGGACCCACCTTTGGGCCCGTTCCCCAGTGCCTTAAGGAGGAAAGTTCCAGGCCCCAAAACTAGCTGCTTAAAGCCCAACACTGTACTGTAAGGAAATTTGTAAATCAGAGTGTATTAAAAAGGAAATAAAAAGAATGGACTGAGAGAGCAAACAAGATGATTTTTCACTGTATCACATACACTTGTGGCAGAGTCTCCATTAGCAAAGGAAATGAACAGCAGCAGCACCTGGTTTAAAATCTTAGTCATTTGAGAACTCTTTCAATCAAATAGTTACAAGAATTTGAGACATATTAAGAAATAGTAAAATTAAAAAATAACAGAATTGGATAATTATTTGTAGTGCAATTGGTGCTCTAGAAAAATACTGTACAAATAAGATTAGTCACAGGCCATTGAAAGCTGTTATAAATGTCAGTAAAACTACATGGAACACAGAAGAAGTCCCTGTTATTCTCAGTGTTGGGAGGAGAGGAAGGGAAAATTTAGGACAAATACCAGTACTATTAAGAATAATTTTACTTTTTTTTTTTTGCTTTTTTGGTCACACCCAGCAATGCTCTGAAGTTTCTTCTGGCTCTGCACTCAGGAATTACTCCTGGTGGTGCTCAGGAAACCATATGGGATGCCAGGGATCGAACCTGGGCTTGCATGGGCGGCCGCTTGCAAGGCAAAAGCCTTACCCCCCTATCTGGCCCCAATAATTTTACTTTTACGTTTCATTGTGAAGTAGAATTCACCAATTTTACTTTTAAAAAAAGTAAAACACAAACCCAAAGCAAGTCTATCAAGTGTATGTCAGAAAAATATGCATATTTGTTTAGGTAAAATATTGCTGTAAAATATAGAAAATTTGACTTTGAGTCTGACAGGAGTCAGGGAATAAATATGGAAGTGGATTGTGAGGATATATGATCATCAGTATTAGAATACTAAGTAGCACAGGAGAGCAAAATAGTTCTGGGTATTTCTATCTAATTACACTATACTAGAGACCCCAATAAATAGTTTGAATATGCTACGTGGATGATTTCTAGAAGCAGGAAAAATGTGATGGTCCAATGACCCAAAGTTGAAATGACAAAATTGGCACTGTATTAAGTGCAAGAAGGGATGAAATGGCCCAGGAAGTGTGTTCAATCTTGTGTAAGGTTGAAAGAACTCCTAGTAATCATATTACACAGGAATTTCTAGACAATGTATTATATATCAAAGATACATATTGCAGAGATCATAGAGGCAACAGCATCACTAATTATTAATTTTTTTTGCTTTTTGGGGTCACACACTCAGGGGTTACTCCTGGCTCTGCACTCAGGAATTACTCCTGGCAGTGCTTGGGGGACGGATGGGATGCCAGGGATCGAACCCAGGCGGGCACAGGCGGCTGCGTGCCAGTCAAATGCCCTACCCACTGGGCTATCGCCCGGCCCCAGCATCACTAATTATTAATATTAAATTTTCCTCTAAAAGTCAAGGTTGACAGCATTAAAGGTTGTTACATATATTGACTTGCAGAGAGGACTATGATAATACCAAAACCAAAGAACAGGTAGCAACATTTAACACTCTGAAGCCAAAGAGCTGTAATCATTCTAAGGACTGGGTAGACTCAACTCACAGCCAGCTGAACCTGTGCTATAAAGAGCCATAAAGACAGTTAACAGAATATGACATTCTAAGGGTCATAAAGATGTGTAGCTACCAAAGGTACTTTCAATTTGTAATAGCAGGAGAAATCAAGGATGAATGACCAGAGGGTGAGGACTGTTGTTCCAATAAAAGTCATGATCCATTTCCCATTTTTTCAGACCAAAGCTGTTCCTTAGATTTGTAACCAAAAAAAAAGGGAAGTGGTGGTTGGGTCTTTGTAAGGACCCCATTGCAGGTAGGGCGTTTGCCTTGCACGCAGCTAGCCTGTGCCGGCCAAATTCGATCCCCGCATCCCATATGGTCCCCCAAGCACCGCCAAATTTGTATACTATGAATTGCCATCACTCAATAATATATGGTCATTGCTCAGACAATAGTAATTTGTTAGGAAGACTATCAAAACATTTTGAAGAGATTTTAATGCAAGTTCAGAGTTGACACTGATAGCTCCATAACTAAAACTAGAGGTCTTCCTCTCCAATTTTGTGCTAATTATGTGCTAGTTCATGTCTACTGAAAAAATGCTAATTTGAAATTTAGAAGTGGGGGAAATTTAATGGGAAAATTTTCTATAATTCTTAGAGGAAGAAGAAGCTGTAAAAGGCAGGGAAAATGCTCAGTTCTGTGTCCAGAAGTATGTTAATTCTCTGACTCTCATTTAGAATATATTGTATAATTTGTCTGAATATCATTCAAAATACCATTTGATCCATAATACTGGGTTTTTATATTATATTTGCAATCAATATAACAAAACCATGCTAGCTTTCATTAAGTAACACCATGCTAAAGAGAAACAAACTTTATTAAAAGTAGGAGGACTACTATAATTTATGTATGTGTGTGTTTGTGTGTATGTTGTTTTGGTTGCCACATAGAGTGATGCTCTAAGCTCACTTCTGGCTCTAAGACCAGGGATCACTTTTGACCATGTTTTATGTCAGAGATCAAACTGGGATTAGCTTTGCACAGTCAAGTACGTTAACCTCTATTCTATCTCTCTGGCCTTGCACTATGTATATTTTAGGAGTCAAATGGTTAAGGGGTATCAATATCAAGGTATTCCTTCAAGAACAAATTGTTTCATCTTAAAAATTCTTTCCAGGCTGGTGGATCTTTTACAGATCTAAAATCAGTATACTTTATATTGAGGATAAGCCAGTGATCTTTAAGTAGGGTTCAGAGCAGGAAAAATCTCTGATTCAGGTATCAGCTACAGTGCAAAGAGCACTCACGCTTGGACAAAATGGCCTTGCCTAAGTGACAGTATGGAAGGTATCAGTGGTGGGAAGTCCTCTACATGTAGGACTTTGCATGTAGGACTCTACATGCAAAGTCCTAAATGGGGACTAAAAAAGTATTCTAAGGTTTGGGGGGCAAGACCTGGCCATTTGCAGTATGTAAATGCATACTGTGGGGAATAATTTCTGGCAACCCTACGGGGATATAGTTAAAATAGATGACCTGATCATGAGTGAACATATGGCCAACACAGAACATGAACCGAGTCTACAAAACCCACCAAATAGTAAGATTGGATGACTCTGAAATCATCCAATATATGTTTAAAATTTTACACATCTAGTTCCAGAGGCCCCATTCGGCTCTCAATGGAACAGACATCTCTGAATGCAGCAGTTATGTGTACCTAGGTCGAGAAGTCAACATGATGAACGACCTAAAACCTGAGCTGCGCAGGAGGAAGAGAGCGGCATGGAATGCCTTCAAAGGCATCGAAGAAATAGCTAAAAGGACAAAGAACCTCTGGCTCCGGGCACATCTCTTTGACTCCACCATTCTCCCAGCATTAACATACGCCCCTCAGAGACCTGGGCCCTACGAAAGCAGGATGAGAATGCTATTCGGTCTCCCAGAGAGGAATTGAAAGAGCCACGGTAGGAATATCAAGCCTCACTCAAGTGAGAGAAGGAATCCGGAGTTCCGACCTCCGTCGCTATTCCAGAATCAGGGATTCTGTTTTCAGTTTCTCGTTTGCCAAGGCATCGAAAATCAGATGGGCTGGACATGTAATGCTATTTGGAGACGACCGCTGGACCAGAGCTGTTACCACCTGGATCCCACGCGATGTCAAAAGATCACGTGGCCGCCCACCTACAAGATGGTCAGACTTCCTTGTCAAGACACTGAAGGAATGGTGTGAAGCTCTTCATATTCCTGAATCAACCAGATGCCATTGGGCTACTTTGGCATGTGATAGGGTTCAATGGAAATGTTACTGGCGCCCGCTCGAGCAAATCAATGATTCAAGTGATCAAGTGACACCGACAGAATAAGAATTACACAGGAATTACACAAGCCAAATAAGAATAAGCTACTACTAACTAGGCCCTTCCCTCAGATTATTCTAATTACTGTTTTGGATAAAGAAGTTATATATATTATATATATTATATATAATATATAATATATAATATATACGAGAGCATTATATATTAATACTCATAGCAGTTTAAAATATCTAAGCAAGATTTCTGAAATATAGGGGGCCAGAGCAATAGCGGTGGGTAGGGTGTTTGCCTTGATTGCAGCCTACCGGGTTCAATCCCCAGCATCCCATATGGTCCCCCATGCAGTGCCAGATGTGATTCCTGAGTGCAGAGCCAGGAGCAATCCTGAGTATCGCTGGGTGTGACCCACATAGGAAAAAAAAAAGATTTCTGAAATATGAAAGCAAAGATGTAAATTTGGGGATAAAAGGCTATATTAGACATGTGGGCATACAGGAATGTACAGGAACTATGGCAAACTGTACCTTAAGTCAATTCCCACTAAAGAATTCTAACCATAGAAGTCTCAGTAATCACCCAAGTCAACAATATATCTCAACCAGTTAAATTTAACTTTTATGCTATCAACAACCAGATTGCTGCCTTATGAACAGAAGAATAAAGTAGCTCTAACTGCATAAAATGGAGACCCATATTGTGCAAACATCAAGGACAACTGATCTACAGAATCTCTAATATGCTAACAATTAATACCAACATAAAGCCACTGATAGGACACAACTATTTGAGAAGTTCATCTTGTCTCATGAGCTCCGTTGATCTTAAAACTATTAGTTTATGGCCATAGAACTAGATTAAATGTTTTCCAGGCATGGTTTCTTTCCAAACAGTCTTAGGAAACACAGTATCCAAGGAACCATGTAATTCTTCACCCATGCAATCCAATATAACATTTCCTCAAACTAAAAGGTCACTTTATAGCATAAGAATTGGGCCCATGACCATGGCGTTCTCTGGTTATATCTTCCATAAACCACACAAGCTAGAAACTGCTGGCCTGGTAGATCTTTAAAATATACAATTGTGTGAACAGCCAAAACCCTAAAGCGGAGCATGTGCAACCATTCTCCAGCATGCAGTATTTGACTGAAGAGAAAACCTAACAAATCAACAAAATACTGGAAATTGAGTTCTTTCTGGGGACTTGGGAGAAGAATCATCCTATTTTAAATGTCACCCAGACATGGTAAGCCTCCTTTTAATATTGTGGGCTGGGAAAACACAACACACAAGACTGGCTTGGGAGTTCTGAGCCACCTCCTTCTCCTACTCTAGGTGTGTAAATGTACACACACACACACCACAATGCTGGCATGAAGGCCAGCAAGGATGGTAGGTGAATACAGGGTGTTTTTGCTAATCTTCATCTATTAAATTTTTTCCAGGAAAATAAACCTATAGAATCCTGTCAGTTGTGACCCAAACATGCAGGAAAGTAAATATATGTGACACAAAAAGGAAACTATGGTAGATATTAGTTGAGGTTGGTGCCAACCACTCCCCTGCAAGAAAGAACTTGCCCTTAGATTGCTACAGCTGTATTAGTTACATACTGCTACTACCAAATTATCAAATAAATAGCATTTTAAATGAGAAATTTATCTAAATTAAAGTTGTCATGAATAAATATATGACTAGCAGGGTGCATCTGGTTCCAGCTGATTATGGAAGGTTCAAGATCTTTCACCATGTTTAGTCAAAGGTTTACAGAGCTGTACGTTGTCAAAGAACGTTTTATACATAGGAATTTTGGGGATCTGCTTCTAAGTAGAATATTAAGTTGAATATTATGTTCTATACTGTAGGAAGTTTTGGGGATCTGCTTTCAAGTTTATTTTCTGATTCTTACCATGTGAGCATGCTAGGGAACTGTCTTGCAACATACTAGATGACTTCCCCAGGGGAAATACTCCAAGGAAAAGTGTAAGAGGGAGCCTTCTCTAAAGTCAACCCGCTAAAGGACAGCCCATATCCAAAGGCTTGGAAACCGACAGATAAAAATAGCCTGCCACTGCACACTGACATGGGGTACCCTAAGACACACTCACATCCATATTCTCTGACAGATTTTCCTTAAATCTCTCATGTCTGTTTCACAGTTCAACTTATTATATTTAGATAAACTTGGTACCATCAACTATCACTACTGCTGGGATGGAGAAGGGATTTATTGTCTATTATTGATGTGTATTCTCTTTCCAAAATACTTTAAGTTTCCCTAGTATTTTTAGGGGGTGATAGATCATATTAGGACGTACTTGGGGGGTTATTCTGGCTTTATGTTCAGGAGTGACCCCTCCTGTTGGTGCTCATGAAAGGTGAGGACCATATGCAAATTGAAACTGGGGCTGACTGGCTTCAAGGCAAGCACCGTAAGCCCTATGTTACCAGCCTTCAGGTCTCCTTTTTAACTCACTACCTTCTCCATACTTAACAGATCTAAATGGCAAGAGACGTGAAAAGCTAGTGTCTTCTAACCACAGTTGATTTTTATATACTTTCCCAAGACAGCAGCAGAATCTTGACCTTATATTTAAGATAGTTTTGAATATGTGTTGTGAATATGGCAAAAAATCAGGAAAGGTTTCTCTGATACTTCTCTCAGTCTACCCTATTCTTTTTTTTTTTTTTTTTTTTTTTTTGATATATAATGCAAAGCTTTATATTCAAAGGTAGGCCCAAGAGGACAAGCCTGGATAGTACACTTCAGAGGACAATTCCCAAAAGGTGAGACAAAGTAGCAGGTTGTCCATGTCAACTAGTAAGGTCTAGGTGGCTATCTTGAGCCAAACTTGACATTTCTGATTCTACCTGAGCCATTTACTAGCCATCTTTTGGTAGGAGTGTGGGGGTGCCTGAAGAGTTGAATTATTTTTTTGTTTGGGTTTTGGTCATACAGTGTTTCAGCCCCGTCCCTCCACCAGTGCCCATCTCCACCACCAACATCGGTTCCCTCCCCTTCCCCAGCCCTGCTCCATGGCGGTCTTTATTTCTTCCCTTTCTCTTTCTTTTTCCTTCCCTTCAGACTATGGATTACGAACATACATTAAAAGGTTGTCAGTGTACCTTTGCCTCTATTTAATGCCGTTCTAGGTTGGCTAGTACCTCGTCTATATTAGCACCCTGATTCTTATGTATTTAAAGTAGAATGACAGCTATTGAATATTATCTCTCTTCATTCTTCTTTCCTCCCTTTCTTCCTTCGTTTCTCTCTTTCTCTCCTCCTCTCTCTTTCTTGCCACATTCAATACTGCTCAGGTTTTGCTTCTGGTTCTGCACCTAACTATCACCCCTGGAAGCTCTTGGGAGACCATTTGTGATGCCAGGTATCAAATGCAGGCTGGATGTGCAAGAAAAGCACTTTCCCACCATACTATCTCTAAGGAACTGCATAATAACTTTCTTAAAAACTTTTCAAACTTAATTAGAAAAAAAAAGTAGATGGGCCAGAGCAACAGTTCAGCAGGTAGGCCATTTTCCTTGCATGCAGCCTACCTGTGTTTGCTCCCCCGCATCCCATATGGTTCCCCTAGCACTGCCAGGAGTAATTCCTGAGCAAAGAGCCAGGTGTAACCCCTGAGCATAACCAGGTGTGACCCAAAAAAGCAAAAAAAAAAAAACAAAAATAGCAAGCCTTACAAGAGGTAGAAATGGGCAGAAAGTGTATCATATGGATAGGAAGTGTATCAAACAAAGCAAATTAATAATTTTACTCACAAAGTAATTTAAATATGGATTGCATATATTATTCTATGCCACAAAATGTGTATTATTTGGCCAAATAAAATTAATTATCCAATTATTTTAAGATATAGAATAATTCAATATTATACTACTTAAAAGCCAAATAATAATGAAAGTGAAAATAAATGCAAAATTCCATAGTATAGAATAGTTAGAAACTAGTTTTAATAGTTTAATAGCTTTTATAATTTCTAACTTAAAACATGAGCACTCAAGGTGTCCCAATAAAAAGGTAAAATGGGAAAACACATATAGTGGATTTTGAAATTAAAATGTTTCAAAGGGGGCCAAAGCAATAGCACAGTGGGTAGGGTGTTTGCCTTGCACACAGTCAACCCAGGTTCAATTCCATCATCCCATATGGTCACCCGAGCATTGCCATGATTAATTCCTGATGCAGAGCCAGGAGTAACCCCTAAGGATCGTCATGTGTAACCCAAAAAGCAAAAGAAAAAGTTTCCAAAACTTTAACTAATATTTAAGTAGTTTCCATCTCTAAAACACTTTTATATGAATGAGCAAATGAGCAGTGCAAGTTGCAGTATAAAACTTTAAAAAATGTTTGATTAATATCTCATGCCTTATAATCAATACAAGTAGTAATACTAAATTTATAACTTCTCAATAAAATGCATGATAACATAAATTCTACAATTGAATGAAAGTATATACTTATTCAGGATATGTTTATTAGAATTTATGAATTGCCAAGAACTGTTCCAGCTATTGGGAAAATACAGCAATAATGAAAATAAACAATACTCTATGTTCTCTTTGTTATGCTTTCTAGCCCTGGAAAGAGCAAGAAAAGCACTTAGCAAAATTTATAGCCACACCCAGCTGTGCTTGGAGCTGACTCCTAGTTCTGTGCTCAGTGGTTACTCCTGGTCAGGCTTGGTAGATCGTATGGAGTGCTGGGGATTGTACCCAAGTCATCTACATGTGAAGCAAGTAACCTCCCTGCTGTCTGATCCCTCAGCCGGAGTCCTCCCTGCTGTCCATTCACTCCAGCCCAGATAGTTTTCTTTAATTTTTTTTTTCTTAAGGAAGTTTCCTTCTCTTAACAGTTTACTCAAGGGATGGAGCAGTAGTCCAGTGGGGAGAATGCCGGTTTTGTGACCACATGCCCAATTTGGACCCCCTCACCACATAAGCTCCCTGAACTCTACCAGGAGTGATCCCTGAGTACAGATTCAGGTATAACTCCTGAATATCGCTGGGTATGACCACCCAACACGGCAGAGCCTGGCAAGCTACCTGTGTTTTATTTGTTTGTTATGACAAAAAATAGTAACAATTATGAACCTCAATACCATGATCTGAAGAATGGTTTGAGGCTCTCCCCTGTCCCTGTAGCAAGCAGATGCCCTTGGGTTACACTTGCTTGTGACAGGTCATATGGAGATGTTACTGGTGCCCACTCGAGCAAATCGATGAACAATGGGAAGACACTGATACAGTGATACAGTGATATTAAGTAGCAAAAAACTTGTTAAAAGTAATGCACATAAAATTTATATAAAGTGTGAAATTGTGATGGAGTTGAAAGTTCAGGTACTGCATTGAGGAAAGAATCTGCTAAGTTCCTTGAGTTAAAAGCAAAAGTCACTTGAATGAAGACAGAAGAGCACCCAGAAGTAGAAGGAGTAATCTACTCTCTAAATCTTGCATGTGTAAGACAAATTTTGTATGTGTAGGCAAGAGCCAGGTAGTCAGAACAGCAAATGAAGGCAGAAGGCAAAATATTAGGAAATCAAAAAATGCAATCCAAAAGGGTTTCTTGTTTGCCTCACTTATACCTTTAGTATCAAAAGGAAGTTTGGGGTCCTACATTGAGGGACAAGACTAGTGCTTGAGGGATTACAGCACTGCTGACACAGCAAGATCTCATACAAATTAATGGAATCATTCCAGCTGTTCTGGTGAGGATTAAAATGGAGAACAATTAGCAGCAAGAAGATGTATCTGTAGCTACTACGATGATGAAAGGAAGAGATGCTGGACCCATATCCAAGATGATGGCAGTTATGATTCTTCCTATAGAGCAGTAGTCCATAAAGTGGGCAATTTGCTCCTTGTGGGACACTGCAGTAATCAGCAGTCCACTATTAGCCTCCAATATAACTGTGGGATTGCTTTCTGTTTCTTTACTTTTAAAGAAGGTAGACCTCCAAGGAGGCATGGAGTCATTCATTTTTTTCCTGTAAAGGGCAAGACAGGCTAAATAAATTTGGGTGTCCAGATAAGAGAATATGTTTTCCATTGATGATTCTCAAACATCTTTAGCTTTCATTTAATAATGCATGTTTTATAAACACCATGCTGTTAAAACCATCTATAACCTCTGTATCTTTTGCTGTTCTATTTTTAGCCAAGATTCGTGTACCTGAAGTTTAGCACTTAACACTGGGCTACATATGACGTGTGATGAAGCTTTTGATGATGGTCTAGGATAGTATCAATAATATGAAAATATTTTAGAATCTATAAACTTTTGGCTTATCATGCTGAAGAGGGCCATGGAAAAATTTTCTGAATAAATTCTCTACCTTAGTCAATTTTTAGTAAGCAATAACCATTTCTTGCATGAAAAGAGGATTAGAAAAGGGAGAAGAAATGAACAGAAGCTTCAAAAAAAGAAGAAATTTGAATGGCCAAAAGGCATATGAAAAGTGCTCTTCATCTTTAATCATCAGGGAGATGCAAATCAAAACAACAATGAGGTACCATCTCACACCACAGAGACTGGCACACATCCAAAACAGCAAGAACAACCGGTGCTGGCGTGGATGTGGGGAAAAAGGGACTCTCATCCACTGTTGGTGGGAGTGCTGACTGGTCCAGCACCTTTTGGAAAACAATATGGGCATTCCTCCGAAAACTAGATATTGAGCTCCCATTTGATCCAGCAATAGCATTCCTGGGAATATACCCGATAGACCGAAAAACACATAGCAGAAACACTATCTGTACTTCTTTATTCATCTCTGCGCTATTCACAATAGCTAGAATCTGGAAATAACCTAAATGCCCGAGAACAGAGGACTGGCTAAAGAAACTGTGGTTCATCTACACTATGGAATACTATGCAGCTGTCAGAAAGACGAAATTATAAAATTTACCTACAAATGGATGGACATGGAGACTATCATGCTGAGTGAAATTAGTCAGAAGGAAAAGGACAGATATAGAATGACTGCATTCATTAATAGGATATAAATTGATACCAGTGTTTTACTAAGTGTGGGAAATGGTAATGGCAGATTAAAACTCACCATTGAATATACACAAAGGGACTTTAGTGATAGACTCTAAATATCTGCAGGGCTAGCCACAATGTATAAAAGAAGAGGGAGAGAGATGCAGAGACAGATAGAGAGAGAGAGGAAACGGGGCTACCTGCTTTTGAGGCAGCCTGTGGGTGGATGGGAGGGGTGGTGGTGGAAATGGGGCACTGGTGGAGGGATGGGTGCTGGAATACTGTATTACCAAGAACCAATTATGAACACCTTTGTAATTGTATGTCTCACAATGGTATAAGAAAAATTTTTAAAAAATTTAAAAAAATAAAAATTAGATGTTTAACATCTAATTAATGTTAAAAAAGGCCATCTTCAAATTCTTCTACTCACCTAACTACTCATTTTTCCTATTATAACCTACAAAGGGTGGGAATTCTTGCTGCAATCACTACTTAAATAATTTAGAGCAGTTTTAATTAGTCCTTATTTATTAATTTATTTACTTTTATAGTACAATAATTTTATTTAAAGAAATTCATTTACAGAAATGCAGGGGAGAGAAAAAGAGAGATATACATATTTGAGAGAACATGAACCTCTCCAGAGTGGCGAAAAGTCCTATGTTTAAAGAGCCATCAGTTCTTACTTTCTCTGTCTATCCCTGTCTCTGTTCCTGTATCTCTCTTTTCTCTTCTCTTTCACGCTCACAAACATGTGAGAATCCTGTAAACTCTTCAAACTAATCTAATGACCCTTAAACATCTACCCATTGTCTCCAAACTGCTTCTACTAATCTCTTGATCTAGCATGGTCAATGACTTTATTCTTCTTCTTACTCAACCCTGCCTTGCACTGCACAATAGTTCATTTTATTTGCCAACTTGACTGTGGTAGAAGATCCCCAGATATTTGTTTAAGCATTATTTATGGCGTGTCTGCTTTGTTTTCTGTAAAAAGAGATAAGCACTTGACTATTTATTTTTTTTTTTTTTTTTTCAGGTTAGAAACAGTTTATTGAAGAGTATCGAAGGGGGGACTTTATGAGAAACTTCTTTTTTTTTTTTTTTTTTTTTTTAAACATTTTATTATACCACCGTGAGATTACAATTGCCGTTGTTCACATGGGGGTTTCGGTCCACGTGTTCCAGAACCCGCCTCCACCAGTGCCCATTTCCCACACAATGTCCCCATTCCCCCGCCCATCCCGCCTAAATGGCGGTTCTTTATCTCCTCTCCTCTCCTCTCCTCCCCCCCCCCCCACGGTGGGGGGAAATAATTTTAGGTTAAGTAAAACAGAAGGACCTCCCAATGGATCCTAGAATCATCCAACCTTCTGAACAACCATATAGAACCAAAGATGTGGAGGAAATTTGAATTTTCTCTCCGCCTGTTTGTTGATACTGATCTTCTCCTCCTGTGACTTATACTATAGTTCTTCTGGTTCTTAGCAAATGTAATAGAGTTTATTAAATTATTCACTATCACTATCTTCCTGTTCATCATCTATTTGCTAGAGCGGGCACCAGTAATATCTCCATATGTCCTGTCTCATGCTAGTAGAACCCAAAGGCATCTGCTTGCTCCAGGAACATAAAGAGCCTCAAACCATTATATTAGGTCATGGGAATGACCTAATATAAATGCTACTGGTATTTGGCATATCAAATACGACACGAGCAGCTTGCCAGGCTTGCCGTGTGGGTGGCATACTCTTGTAGTCACCTCTAAGTAAAGCATTTATTGATAAACTGTGTGGCTACTAGTGGCGCGCAAGCCGGGCTGTGATAGTCTGGTCTGCTGGGTGGAGTTGTGATGAGAGGGAATTACATTATTATTATTATTAGTAGTAGTAGTAGTATTTGTACCATTATTATGTTATTATTATTATTATTATTATTATTGCGCCTTCAGTCTCTTGCAGGTGGAAGGTTATGGGATTTATTAGCCATAATAATCATGTAATCAATGCTCCTCCAACAGTATCTTCAGTTTCTTATTTGTCTTTTTTTCCTTTTGTGTGTGTGTGTGTGTGTGTGTGTGTGGAGCGGGGATGGTTGGAGCACACTTGTGGTGTTTACAACTTAATCCTGGCTCCATGCTCAGGAGTCTCTTCTGGTGAGCTCAGAGGACCATGGGTGCCAGGAATTGAACTCAGGTTGGCTACAACAACTGCCCTACCTGCTATAATATCACTCCAGCTCCCTCTCTCTTTTTACCTTTTATTGTACAATGCTTACTATAGCCATTTTACCCTGTAATTTCTAGAGAACTACGATTTTATTTATTTATGTATTTATTTATTTATTGTTTTTTGGGTCACAGCCAGTGACTCTTAGGGGGTTACTCCTAGCTCTCCACTCAGGAATCACTCCTGGTGGTGCTCAGGGGACCATATGGGATGCCGGGGATCGAACCCGGACCGGCATAGGCCGCCAAGGCAAACGCCCTACCTGCTGGGCTATCACTCCTGCCCCGAGAACTATTATTTTAATGTTTCGTAAAATTAATCTCATATTTAATAGTCCTTTGTTTATAATTACATTTATTTAAAAAAAAAACCTTAATGCTAATGCTTCAGAGACTTTGTATTGTGGTAGGTGTTATAGGTACCAGTGATACTTGTGTTGTTATATTTGTGATGTTTCTGAAGGTGAGTCTAGATAAAGAAAGTTAAATTATTAGCACTTAATTATTTAATTTCTATGGTGTTGAGATTGAACCCAGTTTCTCATCTCATACAGGCCAGGCACAGACTTCACTATTGACACAAGGGAAGAATTTAAAAATAAAATAAAATCATATAATATCTGGACATCACCAAACAGAGAAAAGAATAAGGATCTACAAAGAGAAAGATGTGTAATAGACTTAGACATTTGGAACCAAATATGGGAAATAACCCTGTATATAGAACATGATCAGGAAAATTAATAAAAATTCAAAAATCATGAAGAAAGCAAGCATGACTACACTTAGTCCAAATTTTAAAAGCTGACAAAAACCTGCTAAAACGGATACATTATATAAGTCCATTAGGAATGGTTCATTAATTGTTCCAATAACATAAATGAGTGAAACACCAACTATACACTAGAAATATTTATATCTCTCTAGTAGCAATATGACACACACATGCCTTCTACAAACTAAAAATATAATTTCAGTTATGAGTAAATTGAAGTCAATATTATATCCATAGGGCTTAATTTGAAAGTAAGCAGGAGAATCCTGGAAAGAATTCAACACTGTTAATACAGAGACATCTAGGATACACCTATTAAAGAGAAATTAATTAAATTAGCTAGCAAACAGGATCATTTGTTGAATCAGATTCATATGATTCAGATTTTCTTTAGTATCAAGTTTTACTAAATACAAGAATAATAGACACTCAAATATGCTCAGGTAAAGCAGAACAGGACCTAGGCATCAATTAAGTCCCTCAGTTCCCTCATGGGACATAGACCTTTAGTCCAGAATAGGGAGGCTCTGAAAGGAGGCTCTTGGGTTTCTCATATAGTAGGGACCATTAAGAAACTAATCTCTATTTCACAGCCAATAGAATTTTGCAATCTCTGAAATATTTTCTAAGAAGCCATGCCATTTATTCCGAGTTCTATTTATTATAAGTAATTCTTATTCAGGGACATCAGGCTAGGGGCATTTTAGAGATGACATTTCTTTTCCTAACAAATAGCAATAGTGCTTTTACCCATTTGACAAGGGGATCAGACTCTTCTCTGCCTTGTTTTCCTTCCCTAGAGGACCTCCCACTAGTGAAGGGAGAGAATGGTTTCATGGACCCCACAAGCTGTTTTAACAACTTTCTTCCAGGAAAAAAAAGGCACTAATCTATAAAAATGTGTAGTGTTTTATTTGCTGTTGTTGAAAAAATGTGAGGAGAATTTAGAAATAAGATCTGGGGGAATTTTTGTTTGAAGAATTAAGAGAGACAGGTATTTATAAATTCCAGGTGAGTACATTCATGTTGGAATTATGTGCATGAAAAACCCATTATTAACAGTATTTTTAAACCACAGCACATCAAACAATAAAAAAATTTAAAGGGTTTATATATACCCGTGTCATATTTGATATGCCAAATACCAGTAACAATATAGACCTCATTCCCATGACCTGATGGTATGGTTTGAGGCTCTTTATGTTCCTGGAGCAAGCAGGTGCCCTTGGGCTCTACTGGGCATGAGACAGGTCATATGGAGATGTTACTGGTGCCCGCTCGAGCAAATCGATGATGAACGGGAAGACAGTGATTCAGTGATAAATTCCCTGAGTTACAATGTAAGAAAGTAATAATCACAATTGGAAAATGGGTAAAGTAAGTGACATCTCTATTGATGACAGCTTATTGGAAAAACATAGGTGAACATATTTAAATGGCAAATATGGCAAATAATTGGGATCTCTTAAATTTGGAAAAGCAATAAAGCCCTAGCTACTGCTACAAGTTTGCCTTAAATCATGAACTAAGTTATCTATATTCACAAGGACCTTAACAGTTTTAGAAAATGTAGACTACCAGTGATTATTACAATAGGAAACACTTCTTGTTTCCTGAAGTGAAGTGAATTCCTAAAACACAATATACAGTTCATCCCTAACTGAGTTATAAGATAGGCATCATGTCCTATAACACATTAGGAAACTGAGCTATTAGGACTCCAAGCACAGGTAGAGGAGTGAAATGTGAAAAACTCCAGATCTGAGGAGAGAAGCAGGCTGAAGGAAATGTGGTAACTGGTTCACGTCCAGTTGTAGAGGGAAATTCCGAGTAAGACTGTCTAGGGAAGCAGTGAAGTTGGGCCATAAATATGTCGGAGGCTGTGGGGTGTGGGTGTAACCGCTGGGAATTCAGCAGGGTGAAAACTCGTCCTACCCTTCTCCTATGAAGGCCCAGAATGTTCTGCCGAAAGACCAGCACACCTGGGAGTCTCATTGGCTTAGTGTCTCAGATACCAATCTGATAAATCATCCCAGTTCTACAGCTTCTGAAGTGTGTGACACCTCTAAATTCCACAATACTGACTGACAGCCCAGAAGGAGCAGAGCAAATTAGGTGGAAAAGTAGCATAGAAACCCACTAAACTCAGTACTCAAAAACATTAATAGAGGTGGCTCGATAAGCAATACAGAACTCATTAAATTCTCACCCAACGATTTTTAACACCATTGGGGAGATATAAAAAGTTTTACAATTTTTCTTTTAATAATTTCATTTTCTATTTTATGGCAACAAGCAATCTAAAATAAATTTTGCTGTGCTTGCTAAAGGCACTGGCTTGAGGGTGGGTGGGAAACTAGGGACATTGATGGAGGGAAGGTCACACTGGTGGTGAGATTAGTGTTGGAACACTGAATGCCCAAAAGCAGCTGTACTATGAACAACTCTGTGAACCACAGTACTTAAATAAAGTGGGTGAGGAGTAAGTGGAGTACCTAGAGACATCTGTATGTTTAAACAAAGGAGCAAGATCAAATCTCTACCAAGCTCACAGGTCAGCAAGAGTTTTAGAAAAGAAGCATTTAACAGAATTCCAGGCTTCCTGTTCCTTCCCAGCTCTTCTTCCTCTATTCTCAAATTTCTCACATTAGCAATGTAGAGAGAAAGTTACACTATAATTATGATGAAAGAGAAAGGAAAATTCACATTCACTGTATTCATGATCTGCCTGCTGGGAAAGAGAACTGATTTTATTTTAAATCAAAATCAAGGTTTATTATTATAGGGAACCAGGTCTCTTTAATTACCAAATTGAGATTTGGGGGCATGTGAGTGAGTGAAATCTCTATTACATAAGAACAATCAGAACAATTTTTTTTTATCCTATTGCCAAGGTGGGGACAATACCCACTGATTAGAGAGAACTCTGAGAGACAAAGAAAAATTACTTTGGCAATTATGCCTTGTGAAAATTGCTTGTTCAATGTATCAGCCACATTTATTTATTAACATTAATCTTAATATTTCCATAGAACACAATTAACACAGCTACAAATACTCTTATTGGAAAAAAATCATTCTCACTCTAAAGGAAAGCATATGATTTAAAGCATTGTTTTTATTCATTAAAATAATGACTCAATACTTTAAATATTGTCAAAAGATACATATTTGTTATTTTGTAAACTGAGCAAATGTGTATTGAAAATGAAAAAAGAAACAATTATATTCTTTTTTGAAGATAATAGCCACTGTTAATGCTTATGATTATATGTTTCCAGTTGTCCTATAGACGGGATTCTCCGAAATAATTTTCTACTAGAAATGTATCAAATTTACATTTCATTAAATATATTCTTTTTAATTATGGTATTATTACCCATTGTGGATAACCACCTGCAAGATTTGATATATTTACATTATTATATTATCATGAAATAATATTTTATACTAATTATATTTTCCCATAATTTCCTCTTATTTCAGGATAAATTTCTAGAAATATATCTGTAGGTTCATTACATATTAACTTAATAATTGACAAATTACTTTAGATAAATATTACAATGATTTCCATCTTATCTTTAGTAGCGTATAAATGTAATTTTAATCTTGTACCATCCCAGAGTTGAAAAATGGCAACTTATTGCTTCTTATATTAGTATCCTGAGGCTACCATAATAAAGTACTTCAAGTTGGGTGAATTAAACAACAGAAAAAAATTTTCTCTCATAGATCTGGAGGCTAGAAGTCTATAATCAAAGCACCACTGAGGTTATGCCCCTCTGAAATATCTAAGAGGAAATCCTTCCTTGTCCCTCCCTACCTTTAGTTGGTGTTTGACATTCTCTAGCTATTCTTTCAGTTCCCTCAATATTGCCTCTATTGTCACATAGTGCTTTTCTTGTAGATTATTATCTGTATCTGAATTTTTCTCATTTTAGTACACTGATCACTTTAGATTAAGGCATATACTAAGAGTCATTTTAACTTGACTATATCTGCAAGTCCTATTTCCTGCAACTATACCTGCAACCTATTTCCAAATAAGTTCACAGACACAGGAGTTAGGACTTTAAATAATTCTTGAACATGATATTTGTTGTTATAATCCATATATAATTTTTTACTGTTAGCAAAGTTGAAATTTGTCAATAATAGTGTTTGACTTATGTTTTGAGCTTCAGCCTTTGACTATTTTACTAGTATAGGCTTAGATTTTTCATTTTTAATTGTTCAAGTGTTTTAGTATATTAACATATTAGATTTTAATAAGACATGTTGTAAATATTTTGACTTTTTATTTGCCTTTTAACTATCTTGATAAAAGTGCTATTACACAAATTTCTCATACAGTACCAATTCTTCTATATAAAGACAACCACTCTCAAATCTTCAGTGTTTCACTTCTTAAATCATTTTTCAAAACAATAGGCATATATTGCCATTAAGATTATTAATTTGTTATGGCTAAAAATAATTCCATTTTTCCATCATATTATTAACACACCCAATGCTTTCTAACCATGTGAGATTCAATTGATAATGCAATCAATGAGTAAATGTTAAAATCTGAACCATGTGATCTGATTTCTTTTTTCTCTTATATTAGACTCTTAATAATGTCACTATTTGTTTTAATTCTTCCAGATATTGCTTAGTGCCAGATAATCTCTCAATCTTCTCTCCCTTCCATATTTCTCAGCTTCAGTCTATGTCTATTTATCATTTCTCACATCTCTCAGCATTCTTGTCTTCTTTTACTATCATCTTGAGAGTTCCTTTTTTGTACTTGATATGTATGATTCTCTATTCTTCAACTTGGGACCCACTTCCTAGGTTCAACTTCACTTATTACTAAGGTTATTTTTCTAATAAGTACTGATATTGTTTGAAAATGGACAATGAAAGTATAAGAACTTGTTAATTTTTAATATTTGAAAATGTGTTGAAATTCTTAAAGCACAGAATAATGTCTTTACTTTGTTATAAGCTATACATCTCTTAAATTTTAATTTAAAGTAGACATTTAGGAGGTGGGAGTTGTCACCTAAAAATCCTGAAAGGAAGTTTAAAATATCCTGACCCAAATCTACTTTCTAACTCATAAGTACTTTGTCTTTTTCTGTGACTCAATCTGGCTTATTTTGGGAGAATTTGATGTCTAAGGTACAGACGGTCCTATCTCTCTAAGTGAGGTATCCTTTAAGTTTAGAAAAACATTTCTCTATATTCAGGAAAATGCATTAAAGGAAAAATATGTTAGAACTAATCTAAAAAATATGCTTTTCTGTTTGGGTTTGTCAGGAACTTTATTTTTTGGTACTGCATATTTCCCTACTGGATATTTGCATCTCTTGGACTTACCTACATTTCCTAAATTTTAAATGCTCTAGGTAATAACTATAAGCAAAAAAATTAAACTACATTCTGATTCATTATCAAATTTTGAGAGAAAAGAAACCATTCTATTAAGAGAACAGTGATAGGTTATTTCCTATTACACATGAATTCCCTGTATCACTGTATTAATGTCTTCCCATAGATCTTTGATTTGTTCGAGCGGGCACCAGTAACATCTCAATACATCCTGTCACATGCAAGATAGTCCAAGGACATCTTCCCGGTCCGAGAATGTAAAGAGCCTCAAACCATTCCATCAAGTTATGGCAATGAGGTCTATAATCGTTACTGGTATTTGGCATGTCAAATATGACACAGGTAGCTTGCCAGGCTCTGCCGTGTGGATGGGATTCTCTTGTAGTCACCTCAAAACTCGAGCATTTATTGATGAATCGCGTGGTCACTTTTGCGGCCATGCGAGCAGGCTGTGATCAGCTCTATTGCTGGGTGGATCTCTGGGGAGAGCGGAATCCGGATGTGGAAAATGGCAGCTCTGATGGCGTGGGCATTCCTCTGGCTGCTTGTGAGGCTCTGCTGGGGTCGAATTAGCTACTAGAATCCAGATTGATGACAAAATAGTCCATACTCATGTACTGGAAGTATTATTGTAGTTAAGATAACCATATTTCCCTGAAATCTATACAACTTCAATGAAGTCCTACAAAAAATATCATGAAAATTTGTAAAACATAGAATAAATTTACTAAAATTTATGAGAAACCACAAACTATTGACTAGGCTTATTATATAAAGCTAGAGTAATCAAGAACTGGAGTAAAAGCAGACACACAAACCAATGGAGTAACATTTATTTTTGTTGTTGTTGATGGTTCTTTTTTAATATTTTATTATACCACCATGAGATATACAGTTACAAAGATGTTCATAAGGTGTTCATATTTGGTTTTTGTCATACATTGTTCCAGCACCCATCCCTACACCATCCCCATTTCCCACCACCAATGTCCCCGATTTCCTCCTTCCTCCCTAGTCTGCCTCTGTGGCAGGTTTCTTAATTTCTTTCTGTTTCTCTCTTTTTCTTTTCCTTCCCTTCCACATTGTGGGTTACAATACATACATTAAGAGGTTGTCATGTGTATCTTTTTGCCTGTACTTAATACACAGTTCTAGGTTGGTATCAGCATTTTCAACAATTATTATCACACCGTTCCATTCTCTGTCTTACCTAGCCTCTGACTCCCATACGTTTGTGATAACTTCCACCTTTGACAAGACCTCCTGTTCCATGTTTCGCCTAATGATGGTATCATAATATGCACACAAATATATATAGGTATCATAATATGTACATATATAGGTATTATAATATGGTATGATATTGGTATCATAATATGTACAAAATATATATATATATTATATAAATCATGCAAATAACAGTTTCTATATCTGTCTCTTTTTCTGGCTAATTTCACTCAACATGATCCTCTCCATGTCCATCTATTTATAGGAAAATTTCATAACTTCACTTTTTCTGACAGCTGCATAGTATTCCATTGTGTAAATATATAAAAGTTTCTTTATCCAGTTATCAATTATCGGACACTTTGGTTGTATCCAGATTCTGGCTATTGTGAATAATGTTGCTATGAACATAAAAGTAGGAATGGTGTTTCCTCTGCATATTTAAAGCTTCCCAGGTTATATTCCCAGGAGTAGTATGGCTGGATCAAATGGGGCTCGATTTCTAGTCTTTGGAGTAATGTCCATATTGTTTTCCAAAAAGGCTGTACTAGTCAACATTCCCACCAGCAAAGGATGAGAGTCCCTTTTTCCCCCACAGCCACGCCAGCATTTATTGTTCTTACTCTTCAGGATATGTGCCAGTCTCTGTTGTGTGAGATGATATCTGATTGTTGTTTTGATTAGCATTTCTCTGATAATTAATGATGAAGAGCATTTTTTCAATGTCTTTTGGCAATTCAAACTTCTTTTTTGTCGAAGTTTCTGTTCATTTCTTCTCCCCATTTTTTGATGGGGTTGGCATTTTTCTTCTTGTAAAGTTCTACCAGTGCTTGATACATCCTGGATATTAACACCTTTATCAGGAACAAGGAGTACCTGATAAAATTTCAGGGCCAAACTAGGCTGCCAAAACGAAGAAGGACTAAAATGACTGTCTGTACTTTAAATGCTTGCAGGCTGGCATCGGAAGCATATATTGATATCTGATGGTGCAAGAGCAAAAGATCAAGTATGACATCATTGGTCTGACTGAGACGAGGAGGCGTCAATCTCATCATGCCGTTTTGACACCAGAGAAGAGCTTTTCCTAGGAAAAAGTGGACGAAAGAGGAGTCGGTGAAGTTGGTGTCCTTGTCAACACGAGCGTGGCCATGAGCGTCAATTCATTTGAATGCCTAACAAACTGTATCGGACAATTACACTTGAAGAGATGTGGCCCATTGCCAGCAATTTCTATCTTCATTGTCTATGCACCAATATCCACATACAAAGAAGATGAAATTGAGAAATTCTACATGGAACAGGAGGAGTTCTATAAAAGATCACACCATCTACAGATCATAGTTGGTGACTTTAATGCCAAGATAGGACTGAGAAATTGGCTGAAGAACTCCACATTGGGACCCATGGCCTAGAATGGAACAAACAGAGTGAGAGACTATCTGAGTTCATCATGTCCACCAAGACCATTCATGGGAACTCACAGTGCCAGAAGGCTGAAGCGAAACGTTGGACATGGGAATCTCTCAGTGGACAGTTCCACAATGAAATTGACCACATTATCTTCAATCAAAGGTTTTGTCTGACTGATGTCGCTGTCATCCCAAAATTCCAAACACGATCGGACCACCGTCTCCTTCATGCAAAATTCTACTTCACACAACGAGGAGAAAAGGCTGAAAACTGTAAGAAGAGAACTCCCAGAATGACCACCAACTGGGGACTATTTTGCACCATTGCAGCAACATGGGAAGATATCATCAATGATGACATCGATGAAGAATTCAACTGACTGGTTCACCACCTCCATGACTATGCGAAGAATGCCTTGTAAGAGAAACACACGAAAAGATGCCTGTCTTTAAAACCTCTCGAGCTCATTCTCCAAAGTGGCAAGGCACGAGTCTCAGGCAAACAAATGCTAATGTCCAAGATCACAAAGCAGTGCATAGAAGCTATAAAGGAAGACCTCAAAGAGAAGAGCAGAAATACGGGAAGATGAAGCAGAAGCCAGGAAAAGCATTCACACCGCCTGCCTGTCCTTCGCCAACTATAAGACCAAGATGACTGCCCTTCAACATTCTGATGGATCTACCACATCTTCCAGAAAGGCAATGGAGAAGATTACCCATTACTTCTACTCGGATCTCTTTGATAGCCACGTCCACCTGACCACATACCAAATTCTGCAAGATGGATATGTCATTCCCAATGTTCTTCCTTCTGAAATCTGACATGCCATTTCTTCAGTACAGAAGAGAATAGCACCAGGCCCAGACAAAGTCAGACACGAACACCTGAAGAATCTGCCTGCTGTACTCATCAATACACTGGCTCGGCTCTTCATACGCTACCTGAGTGAATGCAATGTGCCCTCACAATGGAAAACCAGCAGGACAGTTCTACTGTTCAAAAAGGGAGACATTCACGACATCGGCAACTATTGCCCCATCTGCCTGTTGTCTGTCATCTACAAGCTGTTCACTCCAATCATCCTGAATAGGATTGGCAGAACATTTGATGAAAGACAACCATGCAAGCAAGCTGGCTTCGAAAAGGATTCAGCACAATCGACCATATCCACACTGTAACCAAGCTCATTGAGGTTTATAGGGAGTTCAAGATGCCAATCTCTCTCACGTTTATTGATTTAAAGAAAGCCTTTGATCCAGTGGAACCGGCGGTTATCAAAGCCCTAGCCAAACAGAGTGTTCAAACCCAATACATCAAGGTCCTTCGTGAGCTCTATTACGGATTCACCACCAGAATCTCACCATTCTACAAAGAAGTGATCATTGATGTCAAAACAGGGGGTTCGACTGGGTGATACCATTTCACCAAAACTCTTCAGTGCCACCCGCGAGAACATCATGCAACAATTAGAATGGGAAGGTAGACCAAAGGCTAACATCCAAGCTTGTGAAGCGGTGCAAAGATGTGAAAAAGAAGACCTCAAAGACAGAAGAGCAGAAATACTGGAGGATGCAGCAGAAGCCGGAAAAGCATTCACACCGCCCGCCTGTCGTTCGCAAACTATAAGACCAAGATGACTGCCCTCCAACGCCCTGATGGATCTATCACACCTTCCAGAAAGGCAATGGAGAAGATTATCCATGAATTCTACTCAGATCTCTTTGATATCCATGTCCACCTGCCCACATACCAAATTCCACAGGATGGATATGTCATTCCCAACGTTCTTCCTTCTGAAATTCGACATGCCATTTTGTTGTTAAAGAGGGAACAGCACCAGGCCCAGACAAAGTCAGACCTGAACACCTGAAGAATCTGCCATCGGTACTCATCAATACACTAGCTTGGCTCTTCACATGCTACCTGTCCGAATGCAAGGTACCCTCCCAATGGAAAACCAGCAGGACAGTTCTACTGTTCAAGAAGGGAGACATTCACAACATCGGCAACTATCACCCCATCTGCCTGTTGTCCGATACCTACACGAGTCATCCTGAACAGGATTGGCAGAAGACTAGATGAAGGACAACCATGCGAGCAATCTGGCTTCCAGAAAGGATTCAGCACAATCAACTCTATCCACACAGTAACCAAGCTCATTGAGGTTTGTAGGGGAGTACAAGATGCCACTCTGTCTCACGCTCATTGATTTACAGAAAGCTGTTGATTCTGTGGAGGCTGAAGTGGTCATTGAAGCCCTAGCCAAACAGGGTGTTCAAACCTAATACATCAAGATCCTTCATGAGCTGTATTACAGATTCACCACCAGGATCTCACCATTCTACAAAGAAGTGATCATCAATGTTAAAAGAGAGGTTCGCCAGGGTGATACCATTTCACCAAAACTCTTCAGCGCCACAATCGAGAACATTATGCGACAATTAGAATGGGAAGGAATGGGGATGAAGATAGATGTTGGGCAACTACACCACCTCCTCTTCACTGATGACATCGTTCTAATAACACCAAACATTAGCCAAGTGGCACAAATGCTGGCTGACTTTGACCAAGAATGTGGAAAGATAGGTCTACAGTGGAGTCTCTCAACAAAACTATGTTAATGAAAAATGAACTAGTTCCAGGGGCCCCATTCACTCTCAATGGAAAAAACATCTCTGAATGCAGCAGTTATGTGTACCTAGGTCGAGAAGTCAACATGATGAACGACCTAAAACCTGAGCTGCGTAGGAGGAAGAGAGTGGCATGAATTTCCTTCAAAGGCATCGAAGAAATAGCAGAAAAGACAAAGAACCTCGGCTCCAGGCATATTGCTTTGACTCAACTGTTCTCCCGGCATTAACATACTCCTCATAGATTGGGCCCTACTAAAGCAGTGCGAGAACGCTATTTGGGTCTCCCAAAGGGGAATCGAAAGAGCTATGCTTGGAGTACCATGCCTCACCCAAGTGAGAGAAGGAATCCAGAGCTTCAAACTCCATCGCTGTGCCAAAGTCAGGGAAGCTATCTCATTTGCCAAGGCATCAAAAATCATGCCTGGACATGTAATGCGATTTGGAGACGACTGCTGGACAAGAGCCATTACTGACTGGATCCCACGGGGGCGTCAAAAGTTCACGTGCCCACCCACCTACTAGATGGTCTGACTTCTTTGTCAAGACCATGAATGAAGCGGTTTGAGGTTCTTCGTATTCCTGAAACAACCAGATGCTATTGGACTACACTGGCACGTGATAGGGTCAAATGGAAATATTACTCATGCCCACTCAAGGAAATCAATAAATAACGGGATGTCTAGTGATCAAGTGATCTAGTGATTAACCCCTTATCAGATGGGTATTGGGTGAATATTCTTTCCCATTCTGTGGACTGTCTTTGTATCTTGGTCATTCTTTCCGTTGAGGTGCAGAAGCATTTTAGCCTCATGTAGTCCCATATGATAATCTTTTCTTTTAGTTGTTTTGTTAGTGGTGTTTCTTCTTCGAAGATGTCCTTAGCTTCAATGTAGTGGAGGGTTTTTCCTATATTTTCTTCAATGTACTTTATGATTCAGGTCTGATATTGGATCTTTAATCTATTTTGATCTGATTTTTGTACAAGGTGTTAGAGGTCCAAGTTCATTTTTTACATGTAGCTGCCCAGTTTTCTCATCACCACTGTTGAACAGGCTTTCCCTGTTACATTTCAAACTCTTTGCTCCATTATCGAAGATTAATTGTTCATTTATTTGAGATTGGTTGTCAGGATACTCAACTCCATTCCATAGGTCCACAGGTCTGTTTTATTCCATTACCATGCTGTTTTAATTTACCACTTCTTTGTAGTAGAGTTTGTAGTTGGGAAAGGTGATGCCTCCCATCTTCTTTTTCTCAAGGATTGCTTAAGCTATCCGTGGGGGTTTATTATTCCATACGAATTTAAGAAGTGTTTGGTCAATTTCTTCGAAGAATGTGATGGGTATCCTTATCGGGATGGCACTGAATCTGTATAAAGCTCTAGGGAGTATTACCATTTTGAAAATGTTGATTCTCCTGATCCATGACAGGGAATGTGTTTCCACTCCTTGTGTCCTCTTTTATTTCTTGAAGTAATGTTTTGTAGTTCTATTTGTAGAGGTCCTTTACATTCTTCATCAAGCTGATTCCTAGGTATTCAATTTTCTGTGGCACAATTGAGAATGGGATCATTTTCTTTATGTCACTTTCCTCTATTTCTTTATTTCTATATAGGAAAGCCACCGAATTTTGGGTATTAATTTTGTACCTTGCTACACTGTTATCAGCGTCTATTGTTTCCAGGAGTTCTTTGGTAGAGGGTTTAGGGTTCTCTAGGTATAATATAATATCATCTGCGAATAGTGATAAATTGAATTCTTCCTTGCCTATCTGGCTGCCCTTAATATTCTTTTCTTCTCTGATTACTATGGCAAGTACTTCCAGTACTATATTGAATTAAAGAGGTGAGAGAGGACAATCTTGTCTTGTCCCTGATCTTAGGGGGAAGGCTTTCGATTTTTTCTCCATTGAGAATGTTACTTGCTGTGGGCTATTTTTAGATGGCTGTAACTATCTCGAGGAAGGTTCCTTCAATTCCCATTTTTGTAGGGTTTTAATCAGGAATGGGTGCTATATCTTGTCAAATGCTTTTTCTGCGTGTATTGATATGATCATATGGTTTTTATTTTTCTCTTATTGATATGATATATTATGTTGATTGACTTACGAATGTTGAACCATCCTTGCATTCCTGGGATGAATCCTACTTGGTCATGATGTATAATCTTTTTGATGAGTCTTTGGATTCTGTTTGCTAGTACTTTGTAGATTTAGCATCTGAGTTCATCAGGGAGATTGGTCTGTAATTTTCTTTCTTTGTGTTGTCTTTCCCTGCTTTGGGTATCAGAGTAATATGTTCGTTGCAGAAGCTGTTTGGGAGAGTTTCTGTTACTTTTACTTCTCGAAGAGCTTGAAAAAAAACTGGCAGTAGGTCCTCCTTAAAGGTTTGGAAGAATTCACTAGTGAAACCATCTGGACCTGGGCTTTTGTGTTTTGGAAGACTTTTAATTACTGTTTCAATTTCCTCCATGGTGATAGGCTTATTCAGCTGTTGGAGGTCTTCTTGTTTCAGTCGTGGGAGGTTATATACATTCATGTTATATGCATTTTCTAGGTCCTCATGTGTCATGGCATACAGGTTCTCAAAGTAGTCTCTGATGATAATTTGGATTTCTGAGGTTTCTGTTGTGATGTCACCATTTTTAATTTCTGATTCTGTTTATTTGTGTTCTCTCTTTCCCTGTCCTTACAAGTCTTGCCAGTGGCTTGTCAATCTTGTTTAGCTTTTCAAGAACCAGCTCTTGGTTTCATTAATCTTTCGGATTGTTTTCTGTTTTCCAGTTTATTGATTTCCTCTCTCTAATTCTTATTATTTCTTTCTTTCTTCCTGGGTTTGATACCTTTTGTTGGTCTTTATCTAATATTTTAAGCTGTGAAGTTAGGTTATTTATGTGGGCCCTTTCTTCTTTCCTGATGAATGCTTGCAGAGCTATGAACTTTCCTCTTAATACTGCTTTTGCCGTGTCCCATAGGTTATAGTTATAGTTGGAGTCTTCATTTTCATTTGCTTCTAAGAATCTTTGGATTTACTATTTGATTTCTTCTATGACCTATTGGTTGTTCAGCAGTGAGCTGTTCAGTTTACAGGTGTTTGGTTTGACTCTCTGCTTCTGTGTATGGTTAACTTCTATTTTTTCAGTGCATCATGGTCTGAAAAGATGGTTGAAACAATTTCTATCTTTTTTTTATTTTATTGAGGTGTGCTTTGTGGGTCAGCATGTGGTCTATCTTGGAGAATGTTCCATGAGCACTGGAGAAAAATGTGTATTCAGCTTTTGGGGATGGAAAGCCCTGTATATATCCACTAGCTCTCTTTCTACCATTTCTTCCTTCAGAGCCAGTATATCCCTGGTGAGTTTCAGTCTCGTCGATCTATCTATAGTTGATTTGATAAAGCAGTGTTGAAGTCTCCAACTATTATTGTGCTACTGTTAATGTCTTCTTTGAGGTCTATTAACAATTTTTAAAATATTTTGCTGGCCCTTTTTTGGGTGCATATATGTTTTTTAGTGTGATTTCTTCCTGGTACACATACACCTTAATTATTAGGAAATGGCCTTCATTGTCCCTTTTTAACCTTTTTCAGCCTAAAGTCTATATTGTCAGATTCTAGCATGGCCACACCGGCCTTTTTGGAGGAGTTGTTTGCGTGGAGAATGGTCTTCCAGCCTTTGACTTTGAGTCTGTGTTTGCTCTGATTATTCAGATGTGTTTCTTGTAGGCAGCAGAATGTTGGATTCAGTTTTTTAATCCATTTTGCCACTCTGTGTCTCTTAATTGGTGTATTTAGACTGTTGATGTTTGAGAGAGATTATTGTCATCATATTTTGTGTCACCTTTCTGTTCAATCTTGTTGTGTTTTGGGGTCCTGTCTTATTTTACCGTAGACCCTTCAATCCTTCTTTTAAAGTTGGTTTCCTTCTTTTAAAGTCGTGGTTCAAGTTCCTGAGTTGTTGTTCATCCATGAAGTTGTATATCTTTCCTTCACATCTGAATGTAAGTCTAGAATTCTTGGTGAGGCCTACAGTTCATTGAGCCTTTTCACAATATCCCACCACTGTTTTCGGGTTCAGAGTGTTTTATCAGAGAAGTCTGCTGTAAATCTTAGGGATGCTCCTTTGTATATGATTACCTTCTTTGATCTTGCTGCTTTCAGTATTCTATCTCTGTCTATCATTCTTGTCATTTTAATAAGGATGTGTCTTGGAGTGTTCTTATTGGGTTTCTTT
The DNA here is from genome assembly GCA_021461705.1 of Cryptotis parvus. Taxonomy (NCBI): domain Eukaryota; kingdom Metazoa; phylum Chordata; class Mammalia; order Eulipotyphla; family Soricidae; genus Cryptotis; species Cryptotis parvus. The sequence goes on along the minus strand of JAJIBD010023565.1, from coordinate 94,391 downwards.
TAGCTGGTATCCTGTGGGCCTCCTGAATTTGGGAGCATGCTTTCTTCAGTTCGGCGAACTTCTCAGCAATGATGGCTTTGACAGTTTCTTCTTCATCAAGGTTTTCACCTTGCCATTGTGGGACCCCAATGATGCAAATGTTGTTCCTTTTGGCTTCATCCTGATTTTCTTTGGTAGTCTGTTCATTGATTATGAGTCTTTTATCCTTCTTCTGCTGTTGTCTAGAGGATCTTTGAGCTCTGTCTTCTAGATCACTAATTCTTTCTTCAGCAGTCGTTGCTCTGCTTAGGAGGCCTTCCAGTGTGTTTTTCATTTCACCACATTTTTAATATCTGTCATTTCTGCTTCTATTTTGGTCTGCTATTTACTCATTTCTGCTCTCATGTCCTCTTGTATTTTATTGACTCTGCATTCCATTGCTTCTTTGAGTTCCTCATGCATCCTAGACAGTTTCTCCTGAAATTCCTTATTGGAGAGGTTATATAGCTCATCATTATTGCTTGGCTCTTCTGGATTAGTAGCTTCACTAACTGAGCGATGGAATTGCTGGAATTGTGCGTTGATGGAATGATGGAATTGTGCGTTGCTTTACCATAATGCCTATTGTAGGTTGAAAAATGTGTGTTCTTGGTTACTAGATTGTCTACTTAGTACATGCCTGGATTGTTTGCAGTTTGGGATGGGTGGCAAGGAATGTAGGACAGATGCTCTCTGGTATCTCAGGTAAGATAAGTATTCAGTAGTTCGCGAGGATGCACTAGCATCTGCTCGGGTTTGAGTTTTGGGATGTCAGTGAGTTTTTTCTGAGTGTTTCCGTGCGGTGCCCGGGTCACCACCGCACCTGATACAAGGGATGGGAAGAAGCATCGGGGTGAGCTGGGCAGAAATTGTCCGGAGGTGGGTCCGAGGCTCGGTGAACCTCGGCGCCTTTACTGCAACTTCCGAGCCTACCCGACTGGGTGTCTCAGCCACGGTGCCCGGGGTGCCAACACACCTGATACAGGGGATGGGAAGAAGCGTCGGGGCGAGCTGGATGGAAGTCATCTGTGCTGGGTCCGAGGCTTGATGAGCCTTGGCGCCTTTACTGCAGGTTCCGACCCCCTTTACCCTGGGATTTGGTGTCTCCCTGCGTGCCCAAGGCACCTTGGTGTAACATTTAAAGCCCAGAAAAAATAATTCACATATATGAAGAGTTGGTTAAGGAAAATAAACCCAAGAGCATATAAAGTGAAAGAAAGAAAGCCTCTTCAACAAATGCTGTTCAAAAATCAGTAGGCGAACTGCCAAAGATTTCAATTGAACCGTTACCTCCCCTCCACACAAAAAAGTTAAATTAAAATGGATTAAAGGCCTGTATGTTAGACCTTAATCCATAAAATTCATTAAAGAAAACATTACAAATTCTTCATCGTAATGACTACAGGTGTCTTCAGTGATTCAACTCCATTGACAAGGAAAAAAAACCAACCAAATAGCACTACATCAAATAAAAAACTTTTGCACTGTGAAAGAAACTGTTGCTAAAATAAAAAGATATCCTAATTATAGAAGAAAATATTCATACATCATATATTTGACACAGGGCTAATACTCAATACATAAGAAACCCCACAAATCTCAGTAACATAAAATGAAAATGTCCATTGTAAACAAGTCAGAAGATCTAAAGAAATTCTTCCTCACCAAAGACATACAGTTTGCTACTAGACATATGAAAAATTCTGATACTGATTATACAATAAATGTAAGGCATTATCTTATACCAGTGAGAATGACTTTTTATAAACAAAGCCAGAAACAAGTGCTGAAGGGGAGAAAAGCATGGAACCCTCAATTTGGTGGAATGTAAGCTGTTTTAGCATCTGAAGAAAATAATATGAGCATTTTTAAAATATGAAAATAGAACTATTGTTATTCAGAAATTCTGTTTCTAGGTATCTGATCCTCAGTTCTTGATCACTTGAATCCCGTTATTCATCGATTTGCTCAAGCGGGCGCCAGTAACATTTCCATTGGACCCTATCACGGGCCAAAGTAGCCCAATGGCATCTGGTTGATTCAGGAATATGAAGAGCCTCAAACCGTTCCTTCAGGGTCTTTACAAGGAAGTCTGACCATCTTGTAGGTAGGCAGTCACGTGATCTTTTGACATCCCGTGGGATACAGTCGGTAATGGCTCTAGTCCAGTGGTTGTCTCCAAATCGCATTACATGTCCAGCCCATCTGATTTTCGATGCCTTGGCAAACGAGACAGCGTCCCTGATTCTGGAGTAGCGACGGAGGTCAGAACTCTGGATTCCTTCTCTCACTTGAGTGAGGCATGATATTCCAAGAATAGCTCTTTCGATTCCTCTCTGGGAGACCGAATAGCATTTTCATCCTGCTATCATAGGGCCCAGGTCTCTGAGGCATATGTTAATGCAGGGAGAACGGTGGAGTCAAAGAGATGTGCCCGGAGCCAGAGGTTCTTTGTCCTTTTAGCTATTTCTTCAATGCCTTTGAAGGCATTCCATGCCACTCTCTTCCTCCTGCACAGCTCAGGTTTTAGGTCATTCATCATGTTGATTTCTCGACCTAGGTACACATAACTGCTGCATTCAGAGATGTTTGTTCCTTTGAGAGTGAATGGGGCCTCAGGAACTAGTTCGTTCTTCATGAACATTGTTTTCTTTAGATTCAGCTGTAGACCTATCTTTCCACATTCTTTGTCGAAGTCAGCCAGCATTTGTGCCGCTTGGCTAATGTTTGGTGTTATTAGAACGATGTCATCAGCGAAGCAGAGGTGGTGTATCTGATCCTAGAATTACAAAACTTAGATGAGATTTATAAAGAAGAGTATATAGTTGTATGCTCATTTCAATGGCAAAGATCTGGAAGTAGTCCAAGTTTAACTCACAAAATATAAGTGCATAAGAAAATTGTTTATATATACAAAGTGGACTACCAGACTTCTACTTAGCTCTAATAAATGACAAAATTTTGCATTTTTCTTCAAATGCAGTCACTAAAAGATGTCATATCAAGTGAAGGAAGTCACAAAAAGAAAGAAATATACTGGGTGGCTTATTTACACATAGTATATAAACAGAACAAGGGAATACAAACTAATGAAAATACCCTTAGATTCATCTAACAGTACTTAAGCATTAAAGGGTGGAGGGATTGGAAAGAAGGGTCCAAAAAGTGGTGGAAGGAAATAAGCATATTAGTGATGGGTGTGGTAACAATATTCCACTAAAGTTTATGAACATTTATACTTATATAAAACAATATTATCAGAATTTTTTCATGTAAAAACTCAAAATAGGAAAATACTATAATAAAGGAGGAAATAATTTCCAGAGAATTAATAAGTTTTTCTGCCAAAGTTCTTCTATTGTAATTGATACTCAGTTTCCAAACTCCCATTCTAAATAAGAAATAAACAAAGGATGGAATTTTAAGAGTTCTCAGTTATGAGATAATTGTAGATATTAGAGAAAAAACATCCAAGAACACATAGCTATAAATGTTAAGATGTTTTTCCTAGTAGGATTCTTCTGCAGAAGAAAATATTGTAATTTTTTCAAATATTCTTCCTGCTTTTAATGAAAAAAGGGTCAACTGGAAAAAAATAATGGTAAAGAAGAGCTCCACTACAGAACAGTCTGCACTTCCAACATTTGACATGGCAAGTTTATGTATAGCTCAAGTAGATTCAATCTCTTAAGAACTATACCCCCAAATGACTGTTTGCTGAAAAGCATTCTGAGAGGAAGAAGAAGATTAGGAGAAAGAGGAAGAGGAGTAGGAAGAAGAGGAAGAAGAAGAAAAGGATGTGAGGAGAGGAAGAGGAGAAGTAGAAGGATAAGGAAGACAAGGAGGAAGAAGAGGATGAGGAATAAGGAGAAGTAGGAGAAGGAGGAGGAAGAGAAAGAGAAACAGGAGGAGGAAGAGGAAGAAGAGGATGATAAGACGAAGGATGAGGAGGTGGAGAAGAAGAAGGAGAAGGAGAAAGAGGAGGAGAAGGAGGAGAAGGACGAGGAGAAGAAAAAGGAGGAGGAGAGGGAGGACGAGGAGGAGGAGGAGAAGGAGGAGAAGGAGGAGGAGGAGGAGGAGAAGGAGGAGAAGGAGGAGAGGAGAAAGAAGGAGAAAAAAGAAAAAGGAAGAAGAAGAAGAAGAAGAGGAGGAGGAGGAGGAGGAAGAAGAAAGAAGAAGAAGAAGAAGAAGAAAGAAGAAGAAAGGAAGAAGAAAGAAGAAGAAAGAAAGAAGAAGAAGAAGAAGAAAGAAGAAAGAAGAAGAAGAAGAAAGAAGAAGAAGAAGAAGAAGAAGAAGAAAGAAGAAGAAAGGAAGAAGAAGAAAGAAGAAGAAGAAGAAGAAGAAAGAAGAGAAGAAAAGAAAGAAGAAGAAGAAAGGAAGAAGAAGAAATAAGAAGAGAGGAAGAAGAAAGAAGAAAAGAAAAGAAGAAGAAGAAGAAGAAAGAAGAAGAAGAAGAAAAGAAGAAGAAAGAAAGAAGAAGAAAGAAGAAGAAAGAAAGAAGAAGAAGAAAGAAGAAGAAGAAAGAAGAAAGAAGAAGAAGAAAAGAAGAAGAAGAAGAGAAGAAAGAAGAAGAAGAAGAAGAAAGAAGAAGAAGAAGAAAAGAAGAAGAAAGGAAGAAGAAGAAAGAAGAAGAAAGGGAAGAAGAAGAAGAAAGAAGAAGAAGAAAGAAGATGAAGAAGAAGAAAGAAGAAGAAGAAGAAAAGGAAGAAGAAGAAGGAGGAGGAGGAGGAGGAAGGAGAAGGAGAAGGAGAAGAAGAAGGAGAGGAAGAAAGAAAAAGAAGAAGAAGAAGAGGAAGAGGAGGAGGAGGAGGAGGAGGAAGAAGAAGAAGAAGAAAGAAGAAGAAGAAGAAGAAGAAAAGGAAGAAGAAGAAAGAAGAAGAAGAAAGAAGAAGAAGAAAGAAGAAAGAAGATGAAAAAGAAGAAGAAGAAGAAGAAGAAGAAGAAGAGAAAGAAGAAGAAGAAGAAGAAGAAGAAGAAGAAGAAGAAGAAGAAGAAGAAGAAGAAGAAGAAGAAGAAGAAGAAGAAGAAGAAGAAGAAGAAGACATGAGGGATATGAGGGATACTTCTGGGACTATATGGAAAAGAGAAGTGGCAAAATTTTAGCAATGTGGAGGATACCCCATAGAATAACCTAACAATTTTCATTGTAATTTCAGGTTGTAGCTTTTGATTGTCCTGTAGCAAGAATGATTATTATTAATTAATAATTTTTATTATCATGCAATATAATTAATATTTTGTATGCTGCATTTAGAGGTGACTACAAGAGTATGCCACCCGCACAGCAAGCCTGGCAAGCTGCCCGTGGTCATATTTGATATTCCAAATACCAGTAACAATTACGTTAGGTCATTCTCATCCCCTAATATAATGGTTTGAGGCTCTTTATGTTCCTGGAGCAAGCAGATGCCCTTGGACTTTACTAGCATGAGACAGGACATATGGAGATGTTACTGGAGCCCACTCGAGCAAATTGATGATGAACGGGAAGATACTGATAGTGATAATTAATATTTTAAAGTTTTTTCTTGAAATCTGCATTTCTTGGACTTACCTTTATTTTTTCAGTTTTTAAATACTCTAGGGAAAAGTAAAATATTGCATATATAAATATATTGAAATAAAATTTAAAATCATTTTATAGATAGGCTTCACAAGAGGATCAATGAGAGCCAAGAAATAGAACATGATTAAAACATGTCTATATATTTTAAAATTCATTGCTCCCAAATTCTAGACCTCAAAAACAAAATACATATTACTGCAGAAGTGAGATAGAGATGAGAAACCATAGTATAGCCTTGATTCTTTGAGTCTACTTATTCCTGGGAATGAAATAAGAGATGATAATCAAGTTGGATGACATGTATTAAATTATCAGCTAAAAAATAACTTTTTAATAATTGAAAATGTCAAGGCATTAAGAAATCAGTAAGATAGCCTTAGGGTGTAATAAAGGGAAAGTCTACAGCTACTAGAGAAAAGATTAAAAAATCATCATATATTATTTTCCTTGGGTTGACCTGTTAATAGAGACAACTGAAAAAGCAAAACAAGGGAAATAAATGAATTATTTTTAAGGGGAAAAAACAATTTAATAATGGGCAGAGGGAATCTAAAAAAAGATAGTGAAGAATTTAAAAAAGTTAAAATTTCTAATGATTTTAGATTCATATGATTTTTAGATATCAACTTTTTGTTGGTAAACATTTAAAAAATATTTTCATGTACTTTTTAACTGAATGAAAATCTTTATATGACAAATACTAACTTACAGATATATAACAGACATGTTGTTTTTCTGGTTCTTTTAGATGCTGTTTTAAACAAAAGAACTTTTTTTTACAAAAAAATTTTTTAGATCAATTAGGTAGAGCCTAAAATAACAATGATCCAGGTCTACCCATTATTGTATTACAATTCTTTTTATTATCTTAATGTAATTTAATATTCTGCAAAAATATAAAGTATCTCTAAATTGAGGTTTAAAATAATTAAGTAGCTTGCCAAGCTCACCCAGTCACATAAATGCCAGATATCAGTTTTATATGGAACAAAATTCTGTTTTTTTCCATTAGGTTCTGCACCATTTCTATGAAATAATCATGAACAGTGAAATGCTTACATGAAGGTAAACTGAACATTGGAGATTTAGGTTAAAATCATACAACATGGAACCAATGGTTATCAACATCTTTTAACAAGTTCTGCATAATTGTATAACTATTGGGCCACTATGAAGTTTTCCTTAATGTATAAAATCTCAGTAAAGAACTACAGAAACTTCGATGTATGCATAATGTGAGCCAACCAAAATCTTGTAGATTATTAAGAAAAATGAATTTTATATTTTTTCAGGAAAAAACGTGTATTTTAATAAGAAATTCCATTCATGTGGAAATAGCCAAAAAGTACAACGTAACATGTTTTTTAGTCTAAGATGTTCAAATGTTTACAGAAATTACCTTCTTTAGTTGCATTATAAAATTATGTATGGGACAAGAGTAATAGCACAGTGGGTACAGCATTTGCCTTGCTTGCAGCCAACCCGGTTCGATCTCCACATCCAATATGGTGCCCCAACACTACCTGAGTATTTCTTAAGTGCAGAGCCAGGAGTAACCCCAGAGAATTGCTGGGTGTGACTCAAAAAAAACATATATATATGCATATATATGTATATATGTATATAATATATGTATATATGTATATATATGTATATATATGTATATATATGTATATATATGTATATATGTATATATATGTATATATGTATGTACATATACATATGCATAAGTTTGTCACTTATTTCCAAATATGAAAATAGTATAAAATTTTAAAAACAATCCTCTCAGAGATTTTGTCTGTACTGCTATCAAGAAATAAATAGACCCATGTATTAATAAGAATTTTTATGATTAAAAATAACTGGTAAAGCTGTACTTTGACCTCTATTACATACTAATATATTCAATTGTTAAACAGTGTCAGCAAATCAATGATTTGATGCTAAAATATTATATACCTGAAACTCAATCACAAGCATCTTTGTAAATTTGTAATACAGTGATTAAATAAAAGTCAAATGAACATGAGTCTACAATTGTCATTCATAAAAATCCATTCTTATATTTATAACTTTAAATAGAACACACTGATTTACCAATATTTATTCAGCAACTGTTATAAGAAAGATACTTGTTTTTTTGAGATGTGAGAAACAATAATGTCTATTTATTTGATAATTATACATAAGTAAGGTATTTGGGATACAGACACACACACACAAATATTGATGATCCAAGATAAAATGAAGAGAATCCTAGGAAATAAAAATAATTATGTAATAATTGAAATCAAGGTAGCAAAAGAAATCAAAGAAAGTGCTTTAAAAGTCACAGAATTTGAGTTGGATTTAAAAATAAATGTACAGATTGAACTCCCGATTAATCCAACAATTCCAATTCTTTGCATTGATACCTATAAAGCAAAACACACAAACTAAAAAAATATATATACATATATGTACACCTATTTATACTGCAGTGTTTGCTTAAGCAAGAATATGGAAACAATCCAATGTTTAATAACAGATGAATAGCTAAATAAGTAATGGTGTATATATCTTGATCACCTGATCACTTGACATCCGGTTTTTAATCAATTTGCTTGAGCTGGCGCTAGTAACATTTCCATTTGACCCTATCAAGTGCCATTGTAGCCCAATGACATCTGGTTGTTTCAGGAATACAAAGAGCCTCAAACAGTTCATTCAGGGTCTTGAAAAAGAAGTTTGACCACCTTGTAGGTGGACGTCTGTTACAGGACACCTAAAAGCCTAGGCCTCTGCATCTACCCTGGATTGCCTCCTGCAGGTCTCTTCATAGATAGGGGTTAGTCTGAATGTGGCAGTCTTATTTTACCATGTATTCTGTACTGGCTGGTATAAATATTCTCTCATGCTACCACAATCATCGTGGGACTAGCTAGATCTTACCAGCATATTTGCCTGGCCACGTTGGATCTCTAAGTAATTAGAACAGAGAGAAATTCTGTTTGCCTCAAAGCAAGCATGCATGGCTCCCTGATAACTCAAAGGCAACTAAAATACAAAACTACCGTGAAGTAGACTAGACTCTTGTGAAGGCTTGGAGAAATATTTAACTGGCATTAGTATTAGTCTTTGGTACAGAGACATGACATCTCAGAAACCCCCTTCTCTACCCAATAAAGGCAATTCCAGGCAGACCTTGGCTCAGGACATTAGGTGAGGTGTTGGGAGAAATTACCTGAGGGAATTTAATCATTCCTGCCAGGGAAGTTACATTTAGCTTACAGCTTCTCCCAGCTCTGCTAGGAGGCTTTTTATTAGCTCTGGGTCCTTGTAAACAGCCAGAAGGTCTCCTGAAGTTGCTACATGTATAAAAAGCTATTTTCCTGTTTTCATCTCTAGATAGCCCAGCCCAGAATGGGCTGGGCAGGGAGTTTGGGCGGATTTCTAGCTATAAAATAAGCTGCAAGAAGAAAGAGGCTCTCTCTCTCCTTTTCCCCCTTTTGCCATTTCAGCTTCCCTTGGTGTTTTGCTTCTCCATCCTCTCCATTCTCTGTTGGGCCTCAACATGTGGTGGCAGCCATTTTGGCCTACACCTGACTGGGGCCTAGCTGGGAACCCAGAGTCCAGAGGTTTTCCCTGCTCTTGAATTGTATATTGGAACCTGTGATAGTAAAGCCCTTTTAAAACTGCATCGGATTCCTGAGTCTTCATCCATTCCCCACCGGCTTCAGAGGTAGAAGGGAACTCACTTCCTGACACTGTCGGGGACCCCAGGGGCGTTCCCCGACAGGCATCCATGTGATCTTTTGACATCTATGGGATCCAGTCGGTAACAGCTCTAGTTCAGCGATCATATCCAAATCGCAGTACATGTCCAGCCAACCTAATTTTCGATGACTTGGCAAATGAAACAGTGTCCCCGACACTGGAACAGCAACAGAGGTCAGAGATCTGGATTCCTTCTTTCACTTCTTTCACCTCACTGAGTGAGGCGTGATATTCCAAACATAGCTCTTTGAATTCCTCTTTGAGAGACCTGACTAACATTCTCATCCTGCTTTCATAGGGCCCAGGTCTCTGAGACATATGTTAATGCAGGGAGAATGGTGGAATTGAAGAGATGTACCTGGAGCCGGAGGTTCTTTGTCTTTTTAGCTATTTCTTTGATGCTTTTGAAGGCATTCCATGCCCTTCTCTTCCTCCTGCACAGCTCAGGTTTTAGGTCGTTCATCATGTTGACTTTTCGAACTAGGTACACAAAACTGCTGCATTCAGAGATGTTTGTTCCATTGAGAGTGAATGGGGCCTCTGGAATTAGTTCATTTTTCATGAACATAGTTTTCTTGAGATTCAGCTGTAGACCTATCTTTCCAAATTTTCAGTCAAAGTCAGCCAGCATTTGTGCTGCTTGGCTACTGTTTGGTGTTATTAGAACGATGTCATCAGCAAAGCGGAGATGGTGTAATTGCCAACCATCTATCTTACCCCCATTCCTTCCCATTCTAATTGTCGCATGATGCTCTCGAGGGTGGCGCTGAAGAGTTTTGGTGAAATGGTATCACCCTACTGAAGCCTTCTTTTGACATCGATGATCACTTCTTTGTAGAATGGTAAGATCCTGGAGGTGAATCCATAATAGAGCTCACGAATGATCTTGATGTATTGGATTTGAACGCCCTGCTTGTCTAGGGGCTTCGATGACAGCTTCAGTCTCCACAGAATCAAAGGCATTCTTTAAATAAATAAACATGAGACAGAGTGGCATCTTGAACTCTCTACAAACTTCAATGAGATTGGTTACCATGTGGATATGGTCGATTGTGCTGAATCCTTTCCAGAAGCCACCTTGCTCACATGCTTATCCTTCACCTAATGTTCTGCTAATCCTGTTCAGGATGATTCGAGTGAACAGCTTGTAGATAACAACAACAGGCAGATGGGGTGATAGTTGCCAATGTCATGGATGTCTCCTTCTTGAACAGTAGAACTGTCATGCTGGTTTTCCATTGGGAGGGCACCTTGCATTCGGACAGGTAGTAACTGAAGAGCTGAGCCAGTGTATTGATAAGTACTGAAGCAGATTCTACAGGTGTACGGGCCTGACTTTGTCTGTGCCTGTTGCTGTTCCCTTCTTTACCGACAAAATGGCATGTTGTATTTCAGAAGGGAGAACGTTGGGAACGACATATCTATCCTGCGGAATTTGGTATCTGCGTAGGTGGATGTGGCTATCATGAGATCTGAGTAGAAGTCATGGATAATCTTCTCCATTGCCTTTCTGGAAGATGTGATAGACATCAGGATGTCGGAGGGCAGTCATCTTGGTCTTATAGTTGGCAAAGGATAGACGGGCATTGCTAATGCTTTTCCCAGCTTCTGCTGCATCTCCCAGTCTTATTGCTCTTCTCTATTTGAGGTCTTGCTTTATGGTTTCTCTGTGCCGCTTTGCAAGCTTGAACGTTAGCATTTGGTCTCCTGAGTCTCGGGCCTTGCCATGTTGGTGAATGAGCTCGAGAGTTTCTGAAGACAGGCATCCTCTTGTGGCTTTTTCTCCCTTGGTATTCTTCGCACAATCATGCAGGTGATGAACCAGTCAGTTGTATTCTTCATCGATGTCGTCAATGATGGTATCTTCCCATGTTGCCGCAGTGGTGCCAAAGAGGTCCAAGTTGGTGTGTTCTTATCCTTTGCAGCCTTTTCTCCAAGTTGCGTGACGTCGAATTTTGCATGAAGGAGAAGATGGTCTGAACCCATTTGGAATTTTGGGATGATAGCAACATAGGTCAGGCAAAACTTTCGATTTTAGATGATTTGGTAAATTTCATTGTGGAACTGTCCACCAGGGGATTCCCATGTCCAATGTTTTGATTCATCCTTCTGGAACTGTGAGTTCCCATGAATGGTCTTGGTGGACATGATGAACTCAGATAGTCTCTCCCCTGTTTGTTCCATTCTAGGCCATGGGTCCCAATGTCGATTTCTTCAGCCGATCTTCTCGGTCCTATCTTGGCATTAAAATTACTGACAATGATCTTGTAGAAGGTGTGATCTTTTTAATAGAACTCCTCCAGTTCCATGTAGAATTTCTCAATTTCTTCTTCTTTTGTATGTGGATGTTGGTGCACAGACAATGAAGATAGAAACTCATGGCAGTGGGCCACATCTCTTCAAGTGTAATCATCCTATCCGTTTTGTTAGGCATTCAAATGAATCAATGTTCAGGACCATGTTCTTGTTGACAAGGACACCGACACCGCTGATGCCTCTTTTATCGCATATTCCAAGGAACATTCTTCTCCCGTGTCAAAAGCGGCATGATGCAATTGACACCTCTCGTCTCAGTTAGACCAATGATGTCATACTTGATCTTTTGCGCTTTCACCATCAGGTTCTCGATATATGGTTCTGTTGCCAGTGTACTTGCATTGAAAGTACAAACTGTCATTTTTTTCCTTCTTCGTTTTGGCAGCTTAGTATGGCCCTGAAATTTTATCAGGCCCTCCTTGTTTGTCCTTCTTAGTGCTGCCGTATTAAGGACTTTTTCAGGGTCAGGAAGATGAACATTTTTTATTACTGGTTTTGGCATATTGAATACGTATTGGACAGCTTGCCAGGCTCTGCTGTGTGGGCGGTATACTCTTAGTAGCTTGCTGGGCTAAGCACTGCCAGGAGTAATTCCTGAGTGTAGAGCCAGGAGTAACCCCTGAGCATCTCTGAGTGTGATGTTGTTCTCTGCCCTAACAAGCAAGACATACTCTTCAGCCGGTCCATGTAGCTAGAGGACAAATGGCCTGTGCCCCGATTGTTGCACTGGTAGTCCTTGATGTGCACTGCTAACATGGCGGCGGTAAAGATGGTAAAGAAATTTGAGACTGGAGGGATAGCCCAGCTGGTAGAGCATTTGCCTTGCATGCGGCCAGCCTCTGCTAGCCCTGGTTCCATCCCCGGCATCCCATATGGTCCCCGAGCACCACCAGGGAGTAATTCCTGAGTGCAGAGCCAGGAGAAACCCCCTGAACATTGCCGGATATGACCCAAAAAAAAAAAAAAAAAAAAAAAAAAAAAAAAGATGACCACCGGGTGTCCATAATATTGTCGCCTGCGGGCCTGGTCTGAGGCCTTACTGGAGTTGCCCCAACTAGCTGCCCCAAGCCGAGGGATTCCCGACCTTACTGTCGTTGCTGGCCGGAGCCATGCCGTGCTACCTGTGTGGCCATTCCGCCGAGCTGTGGTTCCTCCCATCTTGCCTTGTTGCGCACCAAGGAAAGTTATGCAACTGTAAGAAAAGATGAAATCAAGTTGTTTGCTGTAATTTGTATGGAAATGGAAGGTATCATGTTTAGCAAAAATAATCAGATTGAAAATAATAATTACCTAATGATATCACTCATCTGTAGAATAGAGAGATACAAAAAATACTAGATAGTGTAGAATGAAGACAAAATCCTTGACTTGGAATATTAAACCAATTAGCCCAATTACCAAATAATGTGTGGGGTTGGGTTTAGGAAGTAATGAAAACCAGAAGAGAGGTGAAAGGACAGTAATGGGATTTGGATGACAATTTGATGGTTGTGGAGTCATAGTAACATCTTACATCATTAACATAGGCATTAACACTACTGTAATTATCTTACATAAAATATAAAGTCTTTATTAAAATTCATTAAGTATAAAAAATTTCATTATCTAAATGTTATTAGTATTTTAACTAAGACTTAAAGGCTTTCTTTTAGATCATTTTTGTAGCTTACATAAATTTACATTCTTATGCTTTTGCAAGAAAAAAAACATTTAAAATTTATCATTCTAGGGCCTGAGATGAATCAGTTATTAATACATATATGCCTTGCATGTGTTGAAATTATATGATTCCAGCACCTCATTTGGATCCCAAGCACTACCAAGAGTGATCCTTGAATATAAAGCCAGGGGTACACCATGAGCACCACCAGGTGTGGCTCAACACCACCACTTCAAGAAGTAAAATAAATATTATGATTTTGAATTTATTAGCATTATTTATAATGTTTGCTCCAGGAACATAAAGAGCCTCAAACCATTCCATCAGGTCATGGGAATGAGGTCTATAATTGTTACTGGTATTAGGCATATCAAATACAACACAGGTAGCTTGCCAGGCTCTGCCATGCGGGTAGCATACTCATCTCTAAATCCAGCATTTATTGATGAACCGCACGGCTGCAAGCGGCTGCTTGAGCCGGGCTGTGATAGGCTGGTCTGCTGGGTGGAGTTCTGATGAGGGGAAGTCCGGATGTGGAAAATGGAGGCCCTCATGGAGTGAGGGTCGTTTGGCTGTTGTGAAGCTCTGCTAGTTGGAGGGCCAAGGCTAGAACATGCCTTCCCTCCTGGGTGCCTCGTGAGTGGCTGGGCACAGGGAGAGCCAGTAGCAGCTCTGCCCCATGACTGTGAGTCTCTGGATCAGCACATTAATACTAACAACTATTATCATTTTAACATATTCTAGTACTCATTTACATTAGAAAATTTTCATTTATTTTTGACAATTTAAGAAACAAGCATTATCAATTACTTTTATTAACCTTCCAAGTAATTAATGGTCTGTCATTAATGACCATTGTTGTGTCATTTATCTGGCATTAACTGTTAAGATCCCTGGCATCAAATACATAGTCGACTACTGTTTTGGAGGAGGTTAGGTGGACTATAATCAGTACTTTCCCTATGCAGTCTAGGATGGTGAGGCTCAATTAAAATAGACAATAAGAAGTTACTAGCATCTTTTCTGGAGCAAGCAAGTGCCCTTGGGCTCTACTTGCATGAGACAGGACATATGGAGATGTTACTGGTGCCCGCTCAAGCAAATCGATGATGAATGGGAAGACAGTGATTTATAATGTTTATATAATATTTATGTTAAATGTCTGCTTATTTTTTCTGTGTGCTATAGTTATTAAGATTTAGTATCAAATTTACATAAAATAGATTAAATAACATTTGTCCTTATTGTATAGTAGAAAAATGGATTCTCTTGTGCAACTTTCCTGCATCACTTTACTTTAGAAGCATATTTCCAATATTCTACATGGAAATATATATATATATATATATATATATATATCAAAAGCTATACTGAAATATATTACTTCATTCTAGGTTAATTCATGGTTTATAGAAAACTGCCCATTTCAATTAAGGATTGAAAATTAATTTGGTTATGTTTATAGTTTTATTTTACCTTATTGGCTTTTAATAGATTTCTGTCATCTTGTTTTTTTCTTTAATTTTATTTACATACATTTGAGTCTTTGCTTATAGGTCAATTTTTATTTTTGCCAGAGAACTAGTTCTCCCAAGTACTAAGTTTAGAAAGCAGGGAAATATATATACTAATTGACTGAAATAAATATTAAAAATAGAAAAAAGTTAACATTTTTATTAGTTTGAAAAAAGATAACAGGGGCCAGAGTACAGCAGGTAGGGCATTTGCCTGTACGCCGACCCAGGTACGATTCCCAGCATCACATATGGTCCCATGAGCACTGCCAGGAGTGATTCCTGAGCAAACAGGCAGGAAGTAACCCCTGAGCATCTCCAGGTGTGACCCAAAAAAGCAAAAAAAGAAAACATTTTTTTAGTTTTTCATATTTAAATATCTGTGAGCAGAAAGAGAAAAGAAGTTTCAGACTTTCATAAAAATGAAATATAATTTTCCTAATATAATAATGCTTTTAAAATACTATTTTAACACCCTTGCTTACATGAGCATTATATCTTAATAGGTAAACACATTTATCAAGCTAAACATATTCAAATAAAAATGGTATAGCTATAGTATATAATTATCCAGAAAAAAGTACACCGAAAGTCAATGATTGCTAACCTAACTGCAAACAAGGAAAACTGATTTTTATTATATTTCCAACATTATTATATTGATTTATCATTGGCTTACAATACTATTTAAGTTTTGGGAATACAGTGATATTTTTTATACATGTCACCACCCCCACTACCTAAGTTATAGTATTAATCTTACTATTAAATTAACCCTTTCAGCTGGAGAGATAGTATAGTGCTGGTAAAGTGCTTGCTTTGTATGCACTTACAGAGTCCCCAGCACAATGTATGGTACCCTGAGTCCTGCCATAAATGATCCTTGAATACAGAGGCAGAAGTAAACCCTGAGCACTACCAGTCATATCAACCCCCACCTTACTAAAAATAATAACAAAACAAAGAACACTCACAAACTGAAACTTGTTGTCCTTTAATCCATTTCTATTCATATTTTTCACAGTCTAAATGTTTTATTGTGTTTCATAAGTTTGTTTTCTTTGAATATATTTCACAAATAGCATCTGCTAATTACCTAACTTCATTACTTCACTTAGCATAATCTCAAGCTCTACGCATTTTTGTAAAAGACGTTTTATCTTTTGTTAAATAGCTGAATAATATTCCACTGAACATAAATAGTGCAACTTCTTTCACTCTATCACTGTATCACTGTCTTCCCATTGTTCATTGATTTGCTTGAGTGGGCACTAGTAACATCTCCATTACTCCTGTCACAAGCAAGTGTAACCCAATTGGAAACTGCTTGCTCCAGAGACAGGAGGAGTCCTGAGGTCCATAATTGTTACTAGTTTTTGGCATAACAAGTAAATAAAACATGGGCAGCTTGCCAGGCTTTGCCATGTAGGTGGTATAGTCTCAGTAGAAGGCTCTCATCTTGAGCATTTACTGATGAAACTTAAAGGAAGATCAGGTTTTCTCTTGGATGGAGCTCTGAGCAACTATGGAGTCTGGATGTTGGGAATGACTGACTGCATGATATGTGGTTTGCTCTGGCTTCTTGCTAGGCTTACTGGTATCAGAACCTGTCTAGAAGTGTATACAATGTATAAATGTGAAAGATCTTGGGAAGGACCTTATCCTAAAATTAGCATTCTCTAAGAATATTGTGTGGCTGCTTTGTGGCTGCACTCCAAGAAGGCTGTGGGTCTGGCATGGGTGGTCTTTCTCTTCTGGGGCAACTGGCATGGAGGCAGAGGAAAGGGCAGGGCCCAAAACTCCCACTCCGATTCCAGCCAGTATGGTCTCTTGCCCGCCCATGACATTGCTCCAAGGGTTTGCTCTCATGGGCAGGGAGAGACCACGCTGGCTGGACTTGGAGTGGAGTTTTGGGTCCTGCCCTTTCCTCTGCCTCCGTGCCAGTTGCCCCGGAAGAGAGAGACCCACCCCACACCATACTCAGCTAATTTGCAACTCCAGAAGAGATCCAGACCCATCCACTTCAGACCCACAGCTGTGCTGCTCGGCCAGCCCCATGTGGAAGCAACCCATGGAGCTGACCTCCTGGTAAGGAGCTCGGCCAGCCCCTGGCCAAGTCCGACATTGCTCCAAGGGTTTTCTCTCATGGGCGGGGAGAGATCATGCAACTTCTTTATCTAGTACATTTATCAATGGACACTGGGTGTTTCTATATTGGCCACTGTGAAAAAAGTCTGCCTAAAAATACATGAATGCATTTATTTTTTATGTAATGCTAACCATATTCTTTGGACAAATACCTATGAGCAATATTGCTGGACATCTGATATTTATACTCTTAGTTATAAGTTACTGCCATATCATTTTCTATAGAGTCTTCAACAGTTTACACTCTCACTAACACATTTCTAGTCTTTTTGAAATAGGCCATTTTCAAAGGAGTTATATCTCATTCTGGTTTTGATTTTTATTTCCTAATAAATTGGATACATTTTCATGTGTCTACTGATTATGTCTTTGGTTGGAGAATTGTCTATAGAAGTATTTCTCTATTATAAAATTTGTATAAGGTTGTTTTTGAGTTGTATGAGTTATGCATATATACATATACTTATATGCATATGTATATACATATATGTATGTATACATATATGTATAAATACACACATTTATGGCTATTAATTCCTTTGTAAGTTTTCTTACAAATGTATTCTAGTAATTTACCATTGTTTTGAAAGTGATTTCTTTTCCTGTATAAAAACATTTTAGTTTTATGTAGCTAATTTTATTTTATTTTTGTAATCCCCAAAGGTAAATCTCCAAAGGCATCTCTGTAGTTAAATAGAAACAAAACTATTATACAGTTTGTAATATCCTCTTGCTCATCTTTCATTGATAGGAGATCACATTTGTTCAATTTATTCACTAACAATATTTTAATAATAAATACACAGTTCTTTAATCTTTTATAAATGGATGGTAAATAGATATGAAGTTGTCTTTTAAAATATATTTGAATAAATATCCTTCCTGTTAAATATTAATAAATTTGCATCTTTGTAATAGAAATGGCTTTAACTTGTGTTTTTTTTCTGTTGTTTAATTTAGCTTATTAAACAACAGAAGTTCCAATTTGAAACACCTTAAAACAGTGTTATAATTCCTCTCCTAGTTGGAAGAAACCAGTAATGTTTACCATAAGAGATGGTTTCTATATTTAAATGATGCCTTTCAAGAGAAATCCTGTTATTTATATTGTCAGTCCTATACCTTTCTATCAGCAAGCACCAGTACGATGAGATCCTGAACAAATGAGCTTATTAAGATTATAGTTAGACATATCGTTTTTTCAAATCATACTCTACAAGACAGATATGCTGGCAAAGCTGTAATAAATGTCAAGGCTCAAGGCATCCGCCATTCTTTTCAGCAACCCAATTGCTTGGCTAGAAAAGCTTTTCATAAATTTTAGAGCACACCTGTCAAGTGGCAGGTGTGATAGTCTGCTATCAGGAGCCTGTGCTATGATTTCTTGGCTGGCAGCATTGTCATCATTTTCAGTGCAATCGTGTGCTTTTCTCTGTTTGTGACCAATGAAATCTATGTGATCACACTGAGAGTCGGTGTGACTTTGCAGATCTGCCAGTGGTACTCATCACATAGAGATTATTTTAGATTGGATGCCATGAGGTGTTATTTCCCATTTGTTAACACAATGGGGTTTCATGACTACAACAACTAAAATATGTCTATTGGTATATAAGTTCTGTACTGGTTGTGGATATAAAAAACCCATTTCATACTTTTTTGACAATCCAAAAGAACTTTATAAGAATCATTCATGATAGTTAAAAGCTGGAAACAACCCAAATGCCCATCACTGATCAATGGATAAGAAGAGCATGGAATATTTATATAATGTGACATTATAAGGCAATGAATAGGAATTAAAATAGATCCATGTTACAGCACCATTTTCATATTTTCTATACTCCTAAAACCTCCCATCAGCAATTCTCCATCAAAAACATCATAGTTAATTGTGCCACAGTTTCCTTAGAAGAAAAGTGAGGAATGGTTTGTTTTGTTTTAATATTGTTTTAATTATTTTTAATGAATCATAAATACGCTCTTAACTCAAAATACATGAAATAAAACTGTGTTTCATATACAGGCATACATACATAGAAAATATCTGAAACTCAGAATGTAATGATACTACAAAAAGAGAAAGATTTGGAGATAGGTGAGTCAAGGGTATTCCATTTTATTCTTTAAATATTATGATAATACTTAGATTTCCATGATAATATATTCATATATTCCTTTTGTAATAAAAAGGATACATTTTGAAATGGGAAACCTAAATATTGATACCTAGAAGAAAATAGGCCCTCCAATGACCACACCTGGAGAAAAGAGCCTTATCTTCACAGGGTTCTTTCATATATATATTGAATCTCAAAATACTTACAAAGAATTTGAGAGATGATTGGATCAGCTATCACATTTTTATGTCCATCATTAAAATTTGAAAGTTAATGAGGTTCAGAGGCATGCTCAGTTTCCAGCGAAATTTCTAAGTCTTCTTACACCTAATCAAATCTATCATCCCCTTAAGTTTCCCACCACTATCTCATTATTTCTTCTCTGAAAGGAACAGTTACAGAAAATATGTCTTACTGACTTTCTATTTGTAATTAAAAAGTATTTTTCTGCTTTAACTACTTCTGAAACATATACTACTTGCCACTTGTCACTTGTCTTCCCGTTGTTCATCGATTTGCTCGAGCAGGCGCCAGTAATATCTCCATTCGTTGGGAATGAGGTCCATTGTTGTTACTGTTTTTGGCACATTGAATATACCACAATATCTTGCCAGGCCCTGCTGTGGCTCTGGGTTGATCCCAGGGGGCTCAGTTGTTGTCTATGTCAGACCATCAATCATCCAGGGCCCACAGGGCAGAGCCCTGGGTGTAGACAATCCTGTCTCCTGTCTGTCACCTGCCTAGACAGTCAGGCACCACAGCCATACCTGCAACACCTCTAGGGGCAGGTACATATACGACTATATGTAAATATATACATGCATTTATATTTAATATATAAATATATTGCATAAATCATATATTATATATTTAACTATATTTAAATTACTGATGTACAGTTTTATATTAATATCATTAACCAATTACTTAGTAGAATTGTTTGGACATAAGCAGAAATTTAGATTCTGGAACAAAACCAGAAATATCAACTCTCTCTTGAAGAAAAACAACTGTAATTATGTTAATTACACAATAACATTATTTGAAAAATTATGGCAAATACAAGCCATCTGACTTGTCAACTAATGGATGTCTGCCATCAATACCATTTGAAAAATAACTGCTAAATGGAAATATTAGTTTCTATTGACAATATTATTTAATCTACCAAAATTAATAGCAACATGAAAATAGTTAAGCAAGCACAAGCACTCATGTACACACACATAAACACACACATACACACCTAGCTAAACACAAACACATTTTGAAACATTTTATCAGTTGGAGAGATAGCACTGGGTTTAAAAGTGCATGTGCTTTGCACGTAGTCAACCCTAATTCAATCAGCACCACATAGACCCTAAGCACCATTAGTAGTGTTCCCTGGGCACAGAGTCAAAAGTAAACCCTGAACACCCCTGGATTAACACCCCATCAGCAAGCACATACACATACACACAAACACACTCACACAACAATAATTAATTAAATATCCTTTAGTCTGCTAACTGACCTTATTTTGGGTATAAGTATTATAAACTTAATATAAGATTTAGAAATCCACTTACTTTCTTACCACTTTATTTTTCCTAAATCTCTGCTCTTTTATGGTGATGCAATAATTTGCAATTACTTTTTATCAAACCCTTTTGCAAATATTTTAGCAGGGAAAATAAATATAAACCAGCAAAATATTTCTTACAACATGTATATTATTTTAAAACTAAAACTATTCATATTTACCTTGGTACAGACTATGCACACTTAAAATTCCTTAATAAATTAGAAATCTCACCCAAAGACTTTGGCATTCTGTTAATTAATTCCTAACACTATTTCTGGAACACTCAGGAACTAGAATTGGAATCGAGTTAGGGGAGAAAAGCATAAAGAGATAGTCTGCAAACAATATCTAAAGAAGCTGACAACAACTATCAAGCCATCAAATGAGAGTTCTCATTTGAATTTGTAAGTACCACACTGCCTTTAGCTCTGGACTATTTGAAGCTAATCATTCTGAGATTTCTTTACAAGTGCAGGCAAATACTGAACTTCCTTTTGAGGTTGTAAACTGTTCCCCTGAACTGAAAACACAACTCAAAGGGTATTCACTCTGAAAGCCATTGACAAATTCATTATTGATACAATATCCATGCAATTATTATCAGTGACAAAATTTTGATGATATTTAATATGCTACAATCGAATTATCATTCACTGTGGATATTCTTGTTAACATTTATACTTCTAAATGGGAGTAACTCTCATAATACAGGATGTAAAGTTCCTCTCTAATCTTATTTCCAAGAGCCCACTTCTTCCAACAGTGACTACTGGGAGTGGTCAAGCACTTCTTATGAGTGCATGTGGAATGGTAGGTCCATGCCCTGAGATAGCTATTATTTCTTCATCCTATATCTGCACCATCTAGTGCTTTTCCAACTTGGTGGTAAAAGGTACAAAAAATATCCTGTTTCTAGAGGTAAAAAAGCAAAAGACAGTCTTCACATTTAATAAGAACTTGGGAGTTCGATATTTGTCTTTGTTTTCATCGAACTTATGTCTGCTATTAATTGCAAAGGTTCGTTAAAAATTAATTTTATCGCATCTTTTGTGAGAGAGCTACATTAGTGCAAACTCTATGGTAACCTAACCGATATGCAAACTTATTAGTATCTCACTACCATCATGCTCAGGATCCTCCCTTACTGTCCCTATGTTACCTCTAGTCCAGTAAAATCCTCCCCAACCCTCTCATCAGGGATTGGTAATTAGTATTATAATTCAAGGGCAAAAGTTTGTAATTGGTCTTTATTGTTTCCTATCATTTTTGTGTCACTATATTCCACAGATGAGTGAGATTATTCAATAGTTACTCTTGTCCATTTGACTTACTTTGCACTAAGAATTTTCAAAGAGAGAAGAGCAGAAATACTGGAAGATGGAACTGAAGCCGGGAAAAGCATCCGTAATGCCCGCCTGTCCTTTGCCAACTATAAGACCAATATGACTGCCCTCCAACGTCCTGATGGGTCTATCACTTCTTCCAGAAAGGCAATGGAGAAGATTATCCATGACTTCTACTCAGATATCTTTGATAGCCTAGTCCACCTCCCCACATACCAAATTCCACAGGATGGCTATGTCATTCCCAACGTTCTCCCTTCTGAATCTAACATGCCATTTAATTAGTAAAGAAAATAACAGCACCAGGCACAGACAAAGTCAGACCTGAACACCTGAAGAATCTGCCTTCAGTACTCATCAATACACTGGCTCAGCTCTTCACACGCTACCTGTCCGAATGCAAGGTGCCCTCCCATTGTAAAACCAGCAAGACAATTCTACTGTTCAAGAAGGGAGACATCCACGACATTGGCAACTATTTTCCATCTGCCTGATGTCTGTCATCTACAAACTGTTCACTCGAGTCATCCTGAACAGGATTGGCAGAACATTAGATGAAGGGCAACCATGCAAGCACGCTGGCTTCCAAAAAAGGATTCAGCACATCGACCATATCCACATGGTAACCAAACTCATTGAAGTTTGTAGGAAGTTCAGATTGCCGCTCTGTCTCACGTTCATTGATTTAAAGAAAGCCTTTGATTCTGTGGAAACTGAAGCAGTCATGGAAGCCTTAGCCAAACAGGGCGTTCAAACCCAATACATCAAGATCCTTCATGGGCTGTATTACGGATTCACCACCAGGATCTCAGCATTCTACAAAGAAGTGATCATCAATGTCAAAAGAGGGGTTTGGCAGGGTGATACCATTTCACCAAAATTCTTCAGTGCCACCCTTGAGAACATCATGTGACAATTAGAATGGGAAGGAATAGGAGTGAAAACAGACGGTTGGCAACTAAACGACCTCAGCTTCGCTGATGACATCATTCTAATAACACCAAGCATTAGCTAAGCAGCACAAATGCTGGCTGACTTTGACCAAGAATGTGAAAAGATAGGTCTACAGCTGAATCACAGCAAAACTATGTTCATGAAAAATGAACTAGCTCCAGAGGCCCCATACATTCTCAATGGAACAAACATCTCTGCAGCAGTTATGTGTACCTAGGTCGAGAAGTCAACATGATGAACGACCTAAAACCTGAGCTGCGCAGGAGGAAGAGAGGGGCATGGAATGCCTTCAAAGGCATCGAAGAAATAGCTAAAAGGGCAAAGAACCTCTGGCTCCGGGCACATCTCTTCAACTCCACCGTTCTCCTGCATTAACATACTCCTCAGAGACCTGGGCCCTACGAAAGCAGGATGAGAATGCTATTCGGGTCTCCCCAAAGAGGAATTGAGAGAGCTATGCTTGGAATATCATGCCTCACTCAAGCGACAGAAGGAATCCGGAACTCTGACCTCCATCGCTGTTCCAGAGTCAGGAACACTGTCTCTTTTGCCAAGGCATCGAAAATCAGATGGGCCGGACATGTAATGCGATTTGGAGATGACCGCTGTTACTAGAGCCGTTACCGATGGGATCCCACTGGATATCAAAAGATCATGTGGCTGCCCACCTACAAGATGGTCAGACTTCTTCATCAAGACCTTGAACAACAGTTTGAGGCTCTTTGTATTCCTGAAGTAATAAGATGCCATTGGGCTACACTGGCACATGATAGGGTTAAATGGAAATAATACTGGCGCCCACTTGAGCAAATTGACCAATAATGGGATGTCAAGTGATCAACTGAGAATTTCCAAAGTGTATATATAATTCTTGGCATCTGTGGTCTGAACTAGTTTCTCTCCTAGAGTCAAAATGATTCTCTGTAGACTACGGACATTCCACAGTGTCACAGGTTTTTAAAAAATCACATAAATGTGGGGTCACAATTTAAAAATACAGAATAGATTGGTATCATGAGGGTGACCACACAGGAAGTGACCACACAGGAAGGAAAACATTGAAAAATAGTGATCTGAACTATGATGTCACTTAATAAAGACATGCCCACTGTTTTTTCATGCATCTGTACCATGACCCTCAAAATTTATAACTTCTTTCGATAATTTAGGCAGCCTTATATACTGAAAAATAACCCATTTGAAATGTTTCTCCTGAAATTTTCTCCTGAAATTAAAAGTTTTGAGATTGAGTTTTATGTCATTTGAAAATAAAAATGTTATTTGTATTATTACTTCCCCTAGAATTATTGTTTGAGATATATACTCTTCAAATAAAATACTTTATTTAATCAGAGAAATAACTTGATCCTGAAATCTGAACTCATCCCATATGAGGAATTCCTTTAGTATTGCCTTTTCAGAAATACTCTAGGAGGTTCTGGCAGAGCTTAGTGATAGATCAGGCACCTATCCTGAAATTCTGAGGCCCATGAAGACTTCAGTTTCACCCCAGAAACTATCCCACATATCTCTGTGATCCTAACAACTTTGCCATTTGGGATCTCAGATCAGTACAACAACAAAAACAACAACAAAAGAGAAGTGAAAGCTAATAATTTTAACATAAATGCTCTTCTCCATGTGCATGTGGTTTTCCTGTCAGTATCTATGGAAGTTGTCACTAAAAAAAGGACTGAAGAACCGCGAACCAATGAGAGCACACTTGTGCTGAATGTATCTTCAGACACTGGCCTTGTAATACAGATGAAAAGAGGAATCATGTTTATGTTAAAGTTAGAAAAGTTTAAATGGACATTCTGGAACTTAAAGGAAGAGATTATATCTAATATCAGATTAATGTTTTAATTAGTGCCACATTCTGCTACATTTTGATCAGTCTTCTCATCCACAACAAGCCAGATGACCCCCCCACTCCATGAGGACCTCCATTTTCCACATCCAGACTTCCCCCTCATTAGAACTCCACCCAGCAGACCAGCCTATCACAGCCTGGCTCATCAATATTGATGCGGTTCATCAATATTGCTGGATTTTGAGATGACTACAAGAGTATGCTACCCGCACGGCAGAGCCTGGCAAGCTACCGGTGTCGTATTTGATATGCCAGATACCAGTAACAATTGTAGACCTCATTCCCATGACCTGATGGAATGGTTTGAGGCTCTTTATGTTCTTGGAGCAAGCAGGTGCCCTTGGGCTCTACTTGCATGAGACAGGTCATATGGAGATGTTACTGGTGCCCGCTCGAGCAAATCGACGATGAATGGGAAGACAGTGATACAGTGATACAGTGATCAGATTAATGTTTCAATTAGTGCCACATTCTGCTACATTTTGATCAGTCTTCTCATCCACTTTCCTCTTGGAGTACGAGCCTGTAGTTCTGGAAGTTGAGAGATAATGCCTAACGACCTTGTCCCTCTTCTCCAGGATTTCTATTTGATTTTTCAGCAATTTAAACACCCTAAGACACAGGGCTTCTAGAGGGTATCTTTTTTGGTTTTGTTTTTACCTTGCCAACATTCCTGGTTCAAGTTTTAATTGGAAGTAATTGCTTCATTGTTCTCATCAGCTCTTTGCTTCATTGTTCTCCACATCTTATCTAAAATAGTGCTGAAAACAGAAGTGAATGAAGCAATAGAATTCAAAGCAATATTTATTAAATATAGATAGGAAAACCATTAATACTTAAATGGTTTTGAGAGGTATATTTCCATGAATCAGATTCCTGCTCCATTCAAAACTCTGTTTCATTGGTAGTCTACACAATCCTGAAAAAAGAGGTGCTATTCCCAATCTAGCTGAATAACTACAAGATAAGCATTTAAAGGAAACAGGACTTATAAATAGCTCTGTTTCTGCAGTGTTTGCTAATTGAGAAATGGAAGCAAATAATAGGTAGCTCAAATGGTTCATTTCTATGATGCTCTTGCAATAAAGACTTGGCTGAGTACCTTTACATATTTTTAGGAATTTGTTGCACCTAATTTGACATCAAAATTTGGCTTTTACTTAAGGAAGATGTGAAATGATTGTTTTTCATTTGTAAAATAAAACCGCTATTTTAGTTGGTGACTTGTAAACATGTTAATATCCCTTTAGCCACATTTTGAGTGATTTTCCCCACATATTAACTCATATACTGGTTGTAGAGCTGATATTCTACACTGAAGGTAAAGAATGCTAACAGATGCTCTATGGGTACCTCAAGCCCTTGGTTGAATTGCTATTTTACTGACCTTAGATAAATATAAAAATCTGAAGTTCCCTCATTTCTTCACAGGCAGTGAGGTGAGAAATATACTATTAAAAAGAACATAAAATAAAATAGCTCCTCTATATAATCCAAATCATACAGTAAATGTTCAATTTCATCATCTATACCATACTAGAAAGTATGCTAGTCACTTATGTAGCTTCTGTAAGTTACTTTCATAAACATGAGACATATACCATTGTTAGTTACAATTGTACAGATAAAGAAAGAAACTAAGGAAGACAGAATGAGTTATTCAAGGTTACTCAAAAAGATCCGTTGCCAAATCAAGAAGAGATTCTGCTCTGCCTGTCGATTCAAAAATCAACTTTAACCTCAATCAAGCTACTGAGATGAACTCAGCATAAGCTGTTAATCTCTTGCATATCATGAAATAATATAAATTTGCTATTAACTACAGGGAAAATATATATTCAAACATTATATAGTAATATAAATATATAATGCTTTTTAACTAAGACTGGAGTACTTTTATAATATATGTGTGTATATTCTATATCTCATGGTACAACTTCAATTTGACATATACTGATCTAACAGTATTTCTCAACTGTGTCATATTTCATGGCAATAGCAAGCTATCTTTATTTAAACATTTCCTTAATAGAGGACTTGCAGGTTGTTTCTGGATCTTAATCAAATTATGTTTTAAACCGTCTGTATATGTACACATAAGTAAACATCTGAATATGCACAGATACACAGATATTTATGTATGTGTGTGTGCAAATGTATTGAAGGAGGGATGATGATAGAGACAGAGACAAACATATAAACATCACCACATACAGGAGAGTTTATTCATATTAATATATTTCAAAATTATAGTCTGAAAAATATATTTAAACAGTTAAATTTTTTCACATAAATTAGCAATGTATGTGAGATGTGAGAATATCAACTAGTTGATTTAGATGCCTTAAAATATAGATAAAAATAAAAAATAAAATATAGACACTTGAAAGATACTTAAAATATAGTCCTGAACAAAAGTCAGTTAATGCTTCACTCATTAGTTCTGAGCAGGTGCCAAAAAAATTCAAATAAAAAAAGTCTTAATTAGTGAAAAGTCAGTCCTTCTTGAATCAGATATATTGCATATATTTATTCCTAATCATTAGTCTAAAAGCATTGGCATTGTATCTTTGTGTTCCTTCTCCTAGAGTTCCTTGCTCTGATGTGTACTATTTTCAAACTAAGCTTATTCTATTCCCTCATTTTCAATACAAATTATTGGTTTGCCATTTGTCAAAATAAAAAAAATCTAATAACTACTTTATGTAATGTTTTTTATCAGAAAAGAAAGTTCATAGGTCTGAGAATATAGGTCAGTGGCAGAACACACGCCACACCTGAGTGAGGGTATGGTTTCCATACACACATAAATACTAAGTGAAATACTGACTACAAGAAAGTAAAGCAATTTAGTTAGCATTGTGCCAAATAGTATGGAGAAACCTTATAGTAAAGATAATGCTATGTGATACAACAATCGCACTATTATGAACACAAAATCTTTAGTTACACGGTATATGTATACAGCTATATTTATGGCACTGCTATTTACAATAGAGAAAAAATTCAAGATCCCAGTGACAGATGAGACAGGCGCATCAGTGATAGTAGAGCAGGTAGGGTACTTTCCTTGCACATGTCCAAGACAGGTTCAGTCTGCATCCCATATGGTAATTGGCGCCCACCAGGAATGATTCCTTAGGATAGTGACAAGAATATCCCTGAACATATCCAGGAATGGCTCAAAACAAAATCGAAAAACAAAAAACCAAAAAAAAAATAGACAGATGATTAAAAAAAGTTATATATACATATATATGTATATGTGTGTACACATATATATGTGTGTATATATACACATACACACACTGAAATACCAGTCAGAAATTAGAAATATATATTTTTTCAAGAACATAAGTAGAAATAGAGAAAGTATTGCTGAATGAAATAAGTCAGAAGGCGAAAGACAATTCCAAATTATCTGACATATATTGTATAAACATACAAAGCAAGGAAATAGACAAAAACCAACTAAAATCTATGAACTCAGATGGTAGAACTAAGGTGACTGGCTTGGGTTGAGGTAGAAGAAGTGGGGATTAGCATATGGAGTTGGGGGGGTGCTTCCAAAGGATTTGAAGTTTTAATACTACCTAGTGAGTAAAGTGTGATAACATAAATTTAGAAGAGTTGTGAAGTTGTATCCATAAAATACACATGCTTATAAACCAACAAAGAAACTCATTGGCACAATCAAAATTAAAATAAAATCTGTAAGCTCCTTTTAATAAATATGTAGATCCGAAGAACTAAAAACACCCATATGTTGCTTAGGGAATGGGATGTATTTTTTGTCATGTAGCTTGAATCTGATATAATTTGGGAAGAAATTGTGTAAAGTAAAATAAAATCACACAAAAAAGCATCAGTATGCCATACCCAAATTCACATGGCCTGCAAAAGGATGAGGTCCTCTAACATGAACTAAGATTTTTCTAATTGCACAGTAAATTTTCTCTATCTGGTAAAGGATGCAAAAAAATACAGAGTAAAACCAATCAAATTAGAGTTTTTTCTTTACGAGGGCAGAGTGTTTATTAGCTCAGCTAAATAAGCAGCTCTGGTCCCTCTTGAAACATTCCATATAGTCTGCCCTTTCTGACCTTGGATTCAGCTGTGCTGCAGCTTAAGATGAATGCTAATTTTGTTGAACATATCCATAGAGTGCAAAATTATCACATCAGACCCAGTGGGATTATCTCAGTGCTAGGGGTATCACTGGTGATTACTATTCATCCTTTTCTCGTCATAAGGAGACACCTTATGAATGTTCAAGCTTGTATAATGGTAAAATTGAGTTCTAATTAACTTATATGGGAAAGAGAACATGCCAAAAGGTTACAAAAAATTAAATACAAGGAAAGACATTTAGGAATATATTTGAAATGCATAATTATTGTTTTCTATCTTTCTCATGTTCATACGTGTCATATGCCGTTGAAAGTTAACAGCAATTGGTAGAGAAATTGCCTTCTTTCTTAATAGCCTAGACTGTTTATGCTTAATCTTATCTTTAAGTAAGCAATAATAGTTATTATAACTATCACTAATATTAACAAATAAATAGTTTTCATATTATATATTATAAACCTCTGACACAAATGTTGGCATAATATTCTAACCCTTTACATTATAATTGAAATTACTCTGTCACAGCCATATCCAAAATAGGTGAAATATACCCAGTGGTAAGAAAATGTATTTGAGTTTCAATGAGATCATTTTATTAGAGGGATTAGATGCATTTAAGAACATTTCTTAACAGGAAGATTGTTTACAATGTAGACATTGAGAAATCATCCCAGTATATGAAAGGGTAATGTCATGGGGTACAGAAAATTGAAATAACAGAAAAGAAGCCACTTCTAGTTGGATAATAGAGCAAAATTAAAGAGATAAAGCAGGGAAGGTAGTGAGACTAAATGACTAAGTTCTTTGCAGTTCTTAAAGAGTAAATACTGATGTGTAGTCGACAGGGAGTAGTTTTCTGCCAGAAAACAGAGGGAACAGTTAATTTTGGAAAGTTAGTTTAAAAGATTAAAAGAGATACTAGGAAGCCAAGTTAGGGAGTGAACAAAGAAGCACGGCACTGGATTAGATGTGACAGCAACGGTCCTCTACAAATGTCCTTGCACAGGTTAAATTTCAGAACAGAAATGAGATTCAGGAAGAACGGGTGAGGTGGCACTCCAGGAAGATCACAACTTTCGGATGTATCGGCACATGATTTTATTTGCATTTTGATATCACATAACTATACAGAATTTCTTTTATTATTTTATATTATTTATATGATTTTTATTTCTCATTCCTACCCATACCCTTCTCCTGTGCTTTCATCTTGTACAAACCTGGTATTTGTTACAACACAGTGAAGTTATACACCGCACTATGTTACTGAAGGAAAAATGTATAATAATTCTTGTTAAAGTATATATTATTTCCCTGAGATTTCACAATTTGACTACAAACATATGCAAATATAAATACCATCAACCTCCAAGTACACCAAAAATGTACCAGAAGAGATAACCAACCCTTAGGGGATACAGGGGAAGAAAACAAAATATAGTGACAGTAATAAGGTAGCTAATGTCAGCTAATGCTAGAGATATGGTACAAAACCTTCATGGCTAAAGACAATCAATAGTGCTGGAGAGCAAAAACTGTGTCGTCTGAAAAAGATTAGAGGGAGGCATGCTTTATAGGATCTTAAACACTGTCAGTCATGAGCTTCCTATTCCTCCATTTTACCTCAATTCCATCTTAAGTTATCATCATAATAGCTATCTTCATATGTAAGTCAGAGGAACAATAGAAAAAATTATCTAATGTAATAAAATAGTATACTGTTACCAAAGTAATTCTACTGTAAAATGTTATGATATAAACTATTACAAAATATCTTTTCATACCTTTGAACTACTTTTTCCGTGTATTTTAACATCTTTCCATTCTGTAAGGCAGAATCCTGTAATTCTGGTGAGATAATTCTTAGAGTTATAATCAGAGACAAATGTGAATCAATGATTCACATTCATTGATTTCTCTGCCAGATAATGCTTTATCTGGAAGTAAGTCTACCTCATATTATTTATAGAAGACGTAACAGTTTACTAGTTTTAGTGGGATTGTGAACAATTTTAAAAAGTTGTTCACAAGTTTTAGAAAAAATTGTGAGCAATTTTAAAGTATCCTTTGCCATGAATAACAGTGGAAATAAAACACTTTTCAGTAAGAAACAAGATAATACGAATGTTCTGCAACTAATTGTGTGATAATTTCAGGTTGTTTTGACAATCTAGTAAGGCAAAGTATATAAAAAGATTCATCAGTTTTAAATTATTATAGAAAGTATTATACTATTATTACTACAGATCTCATAATTTTTCATGGCACATGAACCCCAAAGTTGCTGGAGGTATCAAGAAGATAGCTAGAAATAGTTGTTTTATAGAGAATTCTTTATAATTGAGGCTACTGGATATTCTCCATGTTCTTACCTGTAAATGCTCATAGTACAACCACTATTCATGGTAAACAAGTGTTTTTAGTATTCAAGAAACCCTATAAAGTATATAACATTTAACCAAGGTTTTGATCAGATATCTTTTACATATTTTTAATTTAGGCATAATGCTTTTAATAGTGTTAATAGTAATCTTTCAGTCTTATAACCAACCTGATTCTTACAAACCCACTTCTTATATGTCAACTCTCAGGATGTTATTATTACCTGTAATTTTGCCAAGTTTCTTTATATTCTATATATGACAGAGATCAGTAGGTTTGTGTTTTTTTCTCTTTGACTTACTTCATCCAACAGGGACCATCCAGTTCTGTCCATATAGCATGGAACTATAAGATTTCCTCCTTTCTCAGAGCTGAGTCAGATTCTATAGTTTATATATAATACAATTTCTCTATCCGCCCCTTGTTCTTGTACAATTGAGATGTTTCTGGATCTTGATAAGTGTTAATAGTGTTGCAATGAAACATAAGATTGCAAACATTCTTCCAAATTTTCGCAGGCTTTCTCGTTTCTTGGGATAGATGCTAAGAAGTGGGATTACTATGTCATAGAGAAATTAAATTCTATCCCGTTATTTGTTTCCAGAGTTTTTCCATAGATACTAAGTCTTGTAACAATCCCACCAAGATTGAATGGAGTTCATTTTTTCTGTACATTCCCACTGGCAGTGGTTGTCTATATTCTTTTTGGTATTTCTTTTCTCCTGTGAGTTGATATCTCATTATCATTTTGAATTGCACTGTCTGATCATAAGTGATGACAAGCTCTTTCACCAACTGACTGGTCATCTGTATATCCTCTTTGAGGAAGTGTCTGTTCATTTTCTCTCCTCACTTCTTGATGGAGTTGTCTGATTTTGTTGTTGTTTTTATGAGAATTTATAAATCTTAGCTAAAAGTCCTCTTCAAATGTGTGAGAAAATATTTTTCCTTATCTTTCTATTCTAGTCACTGTTTCTTTTGCAGTACAGAAGCTTCTTTATGTTATTTAGTCCCATTTCTTTCTTTTTTCTTCTCTTTTCCTGGCTAATAACATCAATATATTGACAATACTTCAGGAGACTGTATCCTGGAGAACTCTGCCTATGTTTTCTGTTTACTTTGATGTATTTTATAGATTTGGGTAGAGACTTCCTTTTATTAATTTTATTATATCGCCATGAGATATATAATTACAAAGCTGTTCATGATTGGATTTCAGTCATACAGTGTTTCAGCATCCATCCAATCACCAATGTCCCCAGATTCCCTCCTCCCCTCCCCACAGCCTGCCTCTATGGCAAGCAATTTTCCTCTTCTTTCTCTTTCTCCCTGAATATAAATTCAAAAATGCATATTGGTTTAAAAGTGGACACTTAAAAAGTGAAAGAAATCGCAATAAATTATAAAATTTAAAAGGCAATATGTAGTATAAATATCAAATTCCAGAAAACTAATTTTAAAAATTAATACATGTCTAATATTCTATAGACTTATTTTTCTAAGTTTACTTGGACGCTCACCATTTTATGATATTTTCCTATAACAATAACTTCTAATGGTGTTTTCAACAGAGAGAGCATAATGGAAATTTTATCTTTCTCCTGGCATAGCTGACTGAAATGTTTTTATTAGTGATAATTACAGTATATAAAGCATGGCTCTTCAGTCTGGGTATGGCTGATTCAGGTTGCATGCTCACATACCAGGAATTATAATAAAGTCCATTTTTTCTTTAAAATGCTAAATATATAACACATCTATAATTATCTTGTATACTTAAATAGAAGCTTTTCCTAAGGAAAAAAAATCACTTTGATATAAACACAATGTTAATAACAATGAATTTTTCTGCTTTCCAACAACTGCATTTTTCAAAAATTTTTCTACTTTCCAACAACTGCATTTTTTGTTTTTTGCTTGTTGGGTCACACCCGCAATGCTCAGGGGTTACTCCTTGCTCCTCACTCAGGAATTACTCCTGGCGGTGCTCAGGGCACGATATGGGATGCTGGGGAATCGATTCCGGGTTCACGCAAGGAAACGCCCTACCCACTGTGCTATCACTCTGGTCCCACAACAACTGCAGTTTGGAAAAATTTGTCACGGACTATTTCTGACTCTATACATCACAACTGTATTTCTTCCTTTTCAAATTTTTTATTGAATCTCCATGAGATATACAATTTCAGAATCATTCACGACTGGGTTTCAATCATACAATGTTCCAACCCCCTGTCCCCTCACCAGTGTACATTACCCACCAATATCCCCTTTCCCTCCGACACCTCCCAACTTCTGCCTACTTCCAGGCTCTTCTTTTTCCTCTTTCTTCCCTCCACCTACTCCTGCTCCTCCTCCTCCTTCTTCTCACTCTTCTTTCTTCTTCCTTTCCTTCCTTCTTCCTTCATCTTCCTCTTCTTTGTCCTCCTACCCATCCTCCTCCTCCTCCTCTTCCTTCTCTCTGTCTCTTTTTCTCTCTCCTTTTGGCATTACTGTTTCACTACAGTTACTGAAAAGTTACCATGTTTGTCCCTTTGCCTTCTTCCATCACTCCTTGTTCAAAGATCATTTCCAATACCCTTGTTTTAGTGGTTCCTTCTCTATCCTAACTGCCCTCCCCTGCCATTACTTGTGGCAAATTTGCCAAATTTGCCAAATTTGCCACCACCATTACATGTGGCAAATTTCCAACCTTGGACCAGTCCTTCTGGTCCCTGTTACTACTTACCTTGAGTAGTATTGTCTCATATTGTGGTTTATAGTCTCATATTGGGATTTATAGTCTCATATTGTGGGTTTTTTATATCCGACTAGTGAGTACAATCATTCTATGTCTGTTTTTCTCTCTGTCTGTGTCTCTCTCTATATGTAACTCATTTCACTCAGCATGATACCCTCTATATAAATCTATTTATAAGCGAATATCCTGATTTCATGGTGGCTGCATAGTATTCCGTTGTGCAGATGTTGCATATTTTCTTGATCCAGTCAACTCTTCTGGCACTTGGCTTGTTTCCAGATTCTGACTATTTTGAAATATGCTTCGCTGAACACAGCAGTGCAGATGGAGTTTGTGCTGTGTGTTCCTTTTTTTTTTTTGGTGGGGGCAGGGCAAATAGTATCTTACCAGAAAAAATGTATTGCTGGTTCATATGGAAGTTCAATTTCTAGTTTTGTGAGGAATGCATATATTTTTTTACCAAAAAGACAGGACCAGTCAGCAATTTCCACCCACAATCAATCAGAGTCCCTTTCTCCCTACATCTGCACCAGCACTGGTTGTTCGGTGTGAGATGATATACCATGGTTATTTGATTTGCATCTCTCTGATTATTAGCTACAGAGAGCATTTTTGTGTGCCTTTTGGCCATTCATGTTTCTTTCTTGAGGAAGTTTTTGTTCATTTCCTCTTCTCATTTTTTTGATGGGGTTGGATTTTTCTTTTCTTGTAGAATTCTACCAGTGCCTTATATGTCTTTGATATTAACCACTTATGGGAAAGGTATTGGGTAAATAATTTTTCATTCCATATTTCTTCTTGCCTGTCACACAAGACCTATGACATAGTGACAGAAGTCACTATTGTAGAGATAACTTCTCTTCTGAACCCCAGAATTTTGTCACAACCTAAATATGAACTCAGACAACCCAAGGTTGCAATACAGAAATCTATCTCCTCCAGAAGTATTAAAGAAAGACGTGAACTTCAAAACATCAGCAGTTAAACAATAACAAAAATTGATAATATAAGTTTTGACTGGTCCACTATAGTTTTACTCAGAAATTTTAGTTTCCTGAGTTATGCTATTAATGAGAACCCAGTTAGTAGACACTGTCATTAGTGCTGGAATGGAAATGAAGCATACTTATGTTAATAATTCCTAAACAATTTCTTAGGGAATGTCAGGCTCTTTTGAACTTGGTAATTTTAGTCGTCACTTGGGTCTTGGGAGAAAAGAAGTTTTAGAGAGAATATATTTATCGTCATAAAAGAAACACACACAATGACTTTCTATTTCTAGAAATACTGCACACTCTTTAGTTCCTATTCAATTACAGAGAAATATCTACACCTTTGAATGACAAGCACCTCAGGGGATTCTTATCTGACTTTTGGGTTAATTATTGAAAGTGGAACAATTGATCATAAAACAGTTTGGATGAATTTAAGAAGGTTCCATAGGTTTATCAAGATATTCAATAAATTCCCTCAAATTGCAAGTTTGAGAAACAAAGAATCTCAGAGGAGTATGATTATACATTTAACTTCTCCCTTCCTCCTGACCACCTTCCTTCCTTTCTTCCTAGTTATTTTTTCGGAAGATGAATGTCTTGCTTGCATGAACCCCAATTAAACTTCTGTGCTTCCATATTATTCTTTCTTTTCCCCTTACTTTCTTTATCTTGCCTCTTCATCTTTGCTGTTTTAATGCCCATCCTTTTCATTCTGTAATCACAGGACTGGATAAAATTTCAACCTGTCCAATGCTTCAATTACATCTGCAATATTCTTGTGCAAATTCTATGCCTTTAGTTTGACTGACTCTGTTGAAAAGGATCTCTGGGACTTCTCATTATGTTTTTAGACACTGCTTATCATTAGAAGCACATTCCTTAACATAAACCAAGTTATATTATCTTTATAATTAGCAGTGCTGATCAATGTACTTCCATCTGAAAATATATTTCTTTCAATTACATTCTTACCACATTACAGATTCACTTATTTACTAACAGATGAAATTGGCTTTCAGCACTTTGTAATATGTCTCAGACTGAGATGCTCCACAAATAACAAGTGTGAATTGAAGATCAAAGTTGACATTCCTGTGGTGAATTCTTCTTGTGGTCAAAGCTCTCTAGCCAGCCTTCTTAAATTAAAAACATCAAAACTATCCTCAACAAAATAGTCCACATCTCTAGATGGAGAGATAGTATAGATATTAAGGTGCTTGCCTATGGCTAATGCCAATTCAATTCTTGGAACCACAGATCCCTAAGCATCACCCCATGTAAGCCAGGAAGCCCTCCTCCATGAAACACCAATGAGTGTGAGCCTGGAGGTTCCCAAACTGGTGGCCTGGAAACACCCCAGCATTGCAGAGGATAAGCAACACTGCAGCATGGAATCTCATCCATCACTTTAAACCACCAGACTGAAGGGAACATGTGCGAATAAATGTCAAAAGGGCTAATACCAACTTAGAACTGAGCATTAAGTGCAGGGAAAAAAATGCACATGATGGCCTCTAAGTGTATATACTGCAATCCACAATATGTAGGAGAAGGAAAAGAGAGAGAGGAGAGAGAAAAGAGATAAAGAACCTGCCATGGAGGCAGGCTATGGGAGGGGGAGGGAATTGGGGATATTGGTGGCAGGAAATGAATGGGCACTGTTGAAGGGCGGGGTGCTGGAACACTATGTGACTGAAACCTCCAAACATGAACAATGTTGTAATTGTATACCTCACGGTGGTATAATAAAATATTAAAAAATAAATAAATAAAAAAACCACCAGACTAAATGGTCAAGAATTCCCCAAAATGGGGCTGGAGCAATAGTCCAGCAGGTAGGGTGTTTGCCTTGCATGCACCCAGACCTGAGTTCTATTCCCTGGCATCCCATATGGTCCCCAAGCATCACCAGGAGTATATTCTGAGCATTGCCGAGTGTGACCCAAAAAGAAAAAAAGGATCCCCAGGATTTCCAAGCACAGTTTAGGAACCTCTGGAAATAACCCTGTATCTAAAGTAAATAGCAAGACCACCTGGATATGCGAGACTTTCTTAATGTCCTGCAGGTGCTTGCTTCAGTGATGGTTCTCAATTAGATAGATTTTCTTTCCTTTTAGACTACATAAAATATTTACAATATTTAGAGATTTTGATATTTGCCACATTTGGGAGTGAGAAACTAAAGGGCTAAGAATACTATTAAACATCAATGTACAGAAGAAACTTCCCGTGCTTACACATGTATCACTATGAAAAATGATTATCCAGAACAGAAAACCTAATGTTGAGGTAAGAAAATCTTTTCAAAGAACCCTCAAAAATTTAATGAAGTAAAAAATTCCAATGACTACTTTCTATTCAGTACACATAACTAAATGCAGCAATTATGTGTACCTAGGTAGAGAAGTCTACATGATGAATGATCTAAAACCTGAGCTGTGCAGGAGGAAGAGAGCAGCATGGAATGCCTTCAAAGGCATCTAAGAAATAGCTAAAAAACACAGAACCTCCAGCTCCAGGCACATCTCTTCAACTTCACCATTCTCCCTGCATTAACATAGGCCTCAGAGACCTGGGCCTTACGAAAGCAGGATGAGAATGCTATTCGGTCTCCCAAAGAGGAATCAAAAGAGCTATACTTGGAATATCACTCCTCACTCAAGTGAAAGAAGGAATCCAGAGCTCCGACCTCCATCGCTGTTCCAGAGTCAGGGATGCTGTCTCGTTTGCCAAGGCATCGAAAATCAGATGGGCTGGAAATGTAATGCGATTTGGAGACTAGAGCCATTACTGACTGGATCACACGGGATGTCAAAAGATCACGTGGCTGCCCACCTACAAGATGGTCAGACTTCTTCATCAAGACCCTGAACAAACACTGTGAGGCTCTTTGTATTCCTGAATCAACCAGATGCCATTGGGCTACACTGGCACGTAATAGGGTCAAATGGAAATGTTACTGGCGCCTGCTCGAGCAAATCAATGAATAACGGGATGTCAAGTGATCAAGTGACTTTCTATTCAAACTTCTTTCCTTTTCTTTCAAAACAGCTTAAATGTTCATAATCCCTGTACCTTTCACCAAGAAAAAAAATGAATACTTTTATATGTTAAGACTATCACTGACCCCAAATCCCTGCTCCAAGTCCAGCCAGCACGGCCTCCTGCATGCTGAGCGAGCCCTAGGTGCTATGTAGTACATGGTCAGGGGCTGGCTGAGCTTTTTACCATCCTCTGGAGTGCCATGGGCCGCTCCACATGAGGCTGAGCTGCACAGCTGTGGGTCTGGGGTCTCTCTCTTCCAGCTGTTGGCTGTGGTGGCTGGGAGCTCACAGACACACCTACGTACATGGAGGTGGAGAAATGGGTGGAGGAGCCCAAATCCCCACTCCAAGTCTAGCCAGCATGGCCCCCTTTATGCGTGAGCAATGTAGAACCTATGTAGGACACGGCAGAGGCTGGCCAAGCCTTTACCATACTCCGGATGAGCTGCTCCACGTAAGGCTGAGCTGCGCAGACCCATTCCTCCATCCATTCCTCCACCTCCACATCGGTAGGCGTGGCTGCAAGCTCCCACCCACCACAGCCAACAGCCGGAAGAGAGAAACTCCAGACCCACAGTTGCAGTGGCGTGACAATCTTAGACAATAATGGAATTTAGGTCCAGGTCCTTCCCATGAT
This sequence comes from Cryptotis parvus, assembly GCA_021461705.1. NCBI lineage: Eukaryota > Metazoa > Chordata > Mammalia > Eulipotyphla > Soricidae > Cryptotis > Cryptotis parvus. Next base: position 55,627 of record JAJIBD010023565.1, on the reverse strand, counting down.
CTTTCACATACGCTGTAATGATCATTCTATTTGCAACAAACTGGAGATGTTATGGGAATGAGGATAATGATGTCACACTAGAACTCACTATTGAATATGCACATAGAGACATCATAAACCATTAATATCTGTAGGGCAAGCCAGAAAGTGTAGAAGAGACAGAAATATAGGAACAGAGACAGAGAGATAGAAAGAGAAAGAAAATGTGCCTACAATAGGGGCAGGATGGGGTTGGGGAGGAATATTTGGGATGTGGGTGTTGGGAATGGGGTGGAGGGATGGGTACTGGAACACTGTATGACAGAGACCCAATTATGAACATCCTTGTAATTGTATATCTCATATGGTATAATAAAAATTAAAAAATATAAAAAATAAAGATCTCCTAAAAAAAGACTATCACTGACAATGTTATCAGTCACCTAGAAATTTATTTTGGAAAAGAGAAAAAAATGATGGTTATTTGGACTTACTTTTAATGGTTTGCCTATAAATAGACTATCTGCTCTGAGATCGTTACTTCTCTATTCTGAAATAAAGAAAATGACAGCAGACAAAAGCTTGACTTTGAGGTAAGAAATTAACCTTGTTAAAGAGATTAACTACATTCCAATATATACTAATGTAAATATGTTCAAGTATTTACTAAAGGTGGAGCCAACCGTAATTTTTAAACACTATCATTCAGATTTTCCCATCCTTCATGAGGTGCTGTGTTTCAGAATTGTGTGAGCGCTAGAAAGATGTTGCTCCTGATTTTGGCAAATTGGTGAATGATGGTGACATAAATACAAACACTACAGTGATCTGAAGAACTTCCTTATCAGTCTATGGATGGACATGGAAAGAATCATGTTGAGTGAAATTAGTCAGAAGGAAGAGAGAGACATAGAATGACTGCATTTATTTGCATGACATAAATATACCAGGTGATCTTACCAAAAGTGGAAATTGCCACAAGTGCGTGGGGAGTCAGAGGTTAAGGTAAGATAGAGAAGGGAACATGTGTGAATAAATGTCAAAAGGCCTGATACCAACATAGAACTGAGCATTAAATACAAACAAAAAATGCAAATGATGGCTTCTAAGTGTACATAGTGCAACCCACAATGTGTGGGAGGAAGGAGGAGAGAGAGAGGGAGAGAGAGGAGATAAAGAACCTGCCATTTAGGCTGATGTGGGAGGGGGAGGGATTGGGGACTGGGTGGTGGGTGATGGGCCTGGTGAAGGGAGGGTGCTGGGCACTGTGTGACCGAAACCTCCAAACCTGAACAACGTTTAATGTATATCCATGATGGTATAATAAAATGTTTAAAAAAATATATAGAAGAATCCTGACAACGCTTTGAAATTTTTTCTGAAAAGAATCTTTCAACTCACCAGGAACTGTAACCATGAACGCTATTTGTCTTTGGACTGTTCAATGGATTCAATTACCATGTTCTTTTCAGAGCAAGTTCCTCTCCATCTCTACCTGATTAATACATTTCTTGTCTATGTTTTTTCCTTTTCCTTCATCCTATCAGTTATTCATGCCTTAGGTATCACTGAAATCATAAAGTGTGCTATAAATTTGTTCCACTATCCCCTGCTTCCATCTCTATAGCTACTAATTTTATCCTCTTCAAATTCATCATTCTTTCTATAATTTAAATTAATTTTTCTTTGAATTTTTCACAGTACATGATCCTTCTAATTTTCTTACACATCACTGCTACTTCACAGACTCCTTTGCTGGATACTCGTTATCTCACCAGCCTTGAAATCTCTTACTCTTAAGTAATTCCATCCACCTATTCCCTTCAACAGGTTTTATATGCTGGTGACCCCAGGTTTATATCGTCACAATGAAACTTTCCCTTGAATTTTCTATCATGTCTATGGCGTTTAAAGAGCATTTCCATCTTAGCAAATCAAAATTAAGTCATTGGTTTTCTCCATCTCCTTTCTCCAAAGTTCTTCCTCCAGAGGACCCTTTCACAGCAGTTATTACCTCAAACTGCTAGTTTCTTAAACAAAACAAGAAAAGTCTTGATTTTTGGCATCCTTGATTCTCTCTACCTCTCACTTTTTCTTCAAATCTTTCAAATTAATCCTATTAAAATGACATTCCAACAATATTCTGTGCAAGTCTAATCCAAGGAACCTCCATCTATCTTTTCATCATTTTGTACTCCAAAGGACTCAAGGCCTTGCTCTGGCAAACTGATATCCCTCTCCATAGGAAACAGAATGAACCCTCTAAATAGAAATTATATTATATAATTCCATTCTAGACATTCACAGTAGATTTATTAAGACTCAAAAAAATCTAGATCCTTACTACAGTTTATTATATCCTGTCTTTTCTAGTTCTCATTATCATATTTCCATTTCCTGCCATTTTTTCTTCTTGCTCATTATATTTTGTTTGTATATTTACAAATCTTACATGCCATCAGAGAATCTTCATACTCACTCTACCAACTTCTTAAGAATTTCTCCAGCAGGTAATTTAATTGCCTAGCTCCTTCCTTCATTCATTTTAAAGCTAAAATTAATCTACTGAAAGTAAATCCCCTATAATTACAATACCCATTCTCTCCTCTACACAGCCACATTTTTCTTTTTAAAAGTACTATCTGATATTGCATAATAATTTATTTGGATGTGCATTTTATAATACTACCTTACTATATACACTTCATAACCATAGGGATTTTGTTTTGTTCTCATTTCAACTACTAGCATCATGTTCTTGAATATGCCAGGCATCAATAAATATGTATTGACTGAAGTAGACTCTATAATAGCCTGGCACCAAATAGAAAATGCAATCTTAAATCCTTTGTTTTGGAGTCACCTGGCTGTGTCCAGGGCTTACTCCTGAATCAATCTCGGAGATCACTCCTGGCAGAGAACCTTATGAATAGTCAGGTATTCAACCAGTGTTGACTGTGTACAAGGCAGAAACTTCAACTAGGTAATATCTCTCTGGCCTCTATAATCTTAACTTTTACAACTTTTTTCAGTTCACTTAATTACAAATTATGCCTATGTTTGTTGACATTAATTCAAAACATTCATTATAATGTCTCCTGTATTTGGGCATATCTTTTCTGAGGAGGTATCAGACAATAGATGACAATAAATACAGTATCAGTGAAAAATCAAGTAGGAACAAATAAAGAACTAAGGTTATACTTTATATTTAGGTCATTTAATAAAATGTTTTCATATTTTGAGTTATAACCAAATTTTTACAATCTTTGATATTTAAGACAGAACCTTAGATACATCTTAGAGATGAAAGAAATTCGAGTTCTCCCACGAGGATTGAAGTATACCTAATATCATGAACACAACATTTTGATATGAAGCAATGTCTGTTTTGCACTAGACTTTCATTTATCTTATGACATATATATTGAAGTTCAACAAACTGACTACATTGAGCCTTTATTGTAAAAAAGAAGATGAGAACTTTTTTGAAAATTTTAGTAATAGTAATAACTGTTCAAACTAAAAGAACGTCCAATGTCATCAAGTCATAACATGCAAAGAGAAATAGATTGGCATCCCACTGTTCCTGTGGAGACATACTAATTATCAAACTTCCAGAAGCACTATCAAGGAGAAATGAAGAACTGTTTGCCACAATCTTGCTGAAAATATAATTTCTGACACTTCTTATCTGGCATTAAAAAGGTAACTAAACATCTATCAATATGACTCTAAGGCACTGAACTTGAGAGGCTTTGCTTCTAACTTTGCATACTCACTGTGTATCTTATTACTTGAAACTCGGTTTAATTTTTAACATTAAGTTTATAAAGTAAATGGTTGAAATGAAATAATCTTGAAGGAAAACAAATTATCTTAATGCAACAGAAACTACGAAGATGAAATATGTCTTCTACAGGAAGTGTGCCAGTTGTGGGGGCTAAGACAGAGACAAAAGCACTATGACAAGGCTGGAGAGAAGTGACAAAATGGACACTTGGTAGGAGGAAGGGGTGTTGAAAGGTGGGAAAGTGATATACATGATGCCTTATCAGTAACTGTACTGCAAACCACATGCCTAAAACTTAGAAGTGAAATATCTATCCTACAGACAGGCGGAAGTGGCATGAGAAGAAAGTACTTATTATCATAGAGAGAGGCTGAAGGGGTGTGAAAGGATCTGGGGTCATTAGTAAACAAAAGTGCACATGGGAAAAGGAATTGGTGCTAGAATATCATATACATAAAGCCCAACCATTAATAACTTCATAATTCATAGTCAATAAATAATTTTTAAATAAAAAACATTAAATTTGAGTAGAAATGGAAGCTTGTCCACACCCAAACGTGCTCAGGGACCGTTCTTAGCTCTGTGCTCAGGAGTGACCCCTGATGGTTTTCTGGAGACCATATGTGGTACAGAGAATTTCAACCAAGACGGGAGCATGCATGGCAAGCTCCTAACTTCCTGTATTGGCACTCTTTCTCCAATATAAAAAAAAATAAATCGACTTTATGTGTTCCATTAACAAAGTTGCAAATAACACAAGGACACTTTATTGGAACACCTGAGATTTAAACTACTATGTCAATATAGACAACATAATGCTGACATAACAATATTTGCGTCACAGTAAGTTATAACAATTGCCATTTTCTGACTCAAGTTGCATGTCAGGAGGCCTTGTATTACTGTCCCCCAGAGACATATAAAGCCTATCATGGCACTATACTGACAAGTTCCCACAGTCACCAAGGGAGGATGAAAGGAATAATACATAACAAAAACATAAGTTTCAGAAATTTTAATTTTAAAATAAATACATAATAACATAATATACACAAGAATTTGGGGCGGAGCGATAGCCTAGCAGGTAGGGCATTTGCCTTGCATGCGACCGGCCCATGCCGGCCTGGGTTCGATCCCTGGCATCCCATATGGTCCCCCAAGCACCACCAGGAGTGATTCCTGGAGTGCAGAGCCAGGAGAAACCCCTGAGCATGCCGGGTGTGACCCAAAAAAGCAAAAAAAAAAAAAAGAATTAGAAGCACAAAGTCATCTATAGTAAATAACATCATTACTTTTCCTTACAATAATATTTTTATTAAATAAAATAATTATTATTAAAATATTGTATAATTTATAGTGATTTTATCCAACAAACTTGTGCATATAAATTTACTAAAATTTTTTGAGTTCTTTTTTGCTTTATAATTCATATAAAGATTTAGTAAATGCCAAAATTATGCCCCCTTATGATTATCTACTTTTCCTACAATCTTACAAATTTCTTTTTAACATTTTATATAGTCAGATCTAGAAAGAGTATGACCATATTCCTGAAATACACAGAGAAAAAGTCATTCAATATATGAACAAAAGCATTGGAAAATCACGTTTGAAATATTCCAGGGTACTCTATTCGTGACAAGGATACTCTAACCTACTCTAGCCTACTCTAACCACCCTGTCATAATTAAGTAGAAAAAATAGAATTGAGAAACAGTTAACTAAACTTACCTAGAATCACAGGATTTTTAGAAGACCAATGAAAATTATAAAATGATATCAATAGTTGCCTCATAACCATATTTAAAGATTGCTTTATCCCATTATCAAGATTATAAGGTATATCATATGGCATAAAAAAAAACAATTTAAGGAGAGAAACCAAACACTAGAACTAGGTATGGCAAGACACTTTAAATGATCAGATTAGGAATTTGGAACTACTGTGTTTGATATGCAAAGAACTCTAAGAGATTAAGCAGAGAGCATTCAGAAATATAAGGGCAGTGTAAGTAGAGAGGCATACATTCTAGAAAGAATTTTAAAAAATGATAATATTTATGGAAAAAATTTAAAAAATTCTCTGATAGATTTTTTTTTAGCAATTTAGAAAAAGGTGCTCTCAACTAAGTAATCTATAGAAATACAAAGGGGAAACAAAAAGACTGAAAAAAGACACACAATAGAATACCCAGCACTGTGGAATCAATATATCCATCATACAAAACATGATGACAGCACTAGCAGAAGTGGAAAAAAAGAAAATTAAAATAATGATGAGCAAGTATTTCCCAAAATAACATGACATAAAAAAATACAAATTAAAAAAAAACAGATCTGTGACGTTCAGAGAACACTAATCAGGACAAATGCAAAATCAACAAAAAAAAACTACATCTCAATTCTCATTTATAAAATCAAATATAAATATGATTAAATAAATTAGAGGGGGAATACACTTCTATGAAGTAGCAACAAAATTGTTAAAACATTACCATAAGTGTGTGGAAGTCATAGGTTAGGTAGGACAGAAAAGGGAAGAGTGTGCTGATAATTGTTGATGTGTGGAAGTCGGAGGCTAGGTAGGACAGAGAGAGGGAACAGGTGCTAATAATTGTTGGAAATTATAATACCAAGCTAGAACTGAGCATTGAATGTAGACAAAGGGATATACATGATAACCTCTCAATGTATGTATTTTAAGACACAATATGTAAGAGAAGGGGAGAGAGAAAAGGGAGAAGAGAGAGAGGAGGTGTGTGTCGAGGGCAAAGTGCCTGCCATAGAGTCAGGCTGGGAGTGTGGGGGGGAGAGGGAATAAGGGGACATTGGTTGTGGGAAATGGGCACTAGTGGAGGGATGGGTGCTGGATCACTCTATGCCTGAAACCCAAACATGAACTACTTTGTAATTGTCTATCTCACAGTGGTATGATAAAAAAAATTAAGATATACAATACGAAAGAACAAATTAAAAGAAAACATTACCTCAGACTTTTCTTCAGGAAGCATTTAAGCAAGACTATAGTGGGATGTTTAAAGTATTGAAAAAGAAAAAACTGTAATTCTATACATTGCTGGATTTAAAACTAAAAGATATATAAAACTTTTCTTAAACTAATTATTTAACTATTCGGGTCTCCCAGAGAGGAATCGAAAGAGCTATGCTTGGAATATCACGCCTCACTCAAGTGAGAGAAGGGAATCCAGAGTTCTGACCTCCGTCGCTATTCCAGAATCAGGGACACTGTCTCGTTTGCCAAGGCATCAAAAAATCAGATGGGCTGGACATGTAATGCGATTTGGAGACAACCGCTGGACTAGAGTCATTACCGACTGGATCCCACGGGATGTCAAAAGATCACGTGGCCGCCCACCTACAAGATGGTCAGACTTCCTTGTCAAGACCCTGAAGGAACGGTTTGAGGATCTTCATATCCCTGAATCAACCAGATGCCATTGGGCTACATTGGCACGTGATAGGGTCCAATGGAAATGTTACTGGAGCCCGCTGGAGCAAATCGATGAATAACGGGGATTCAAGTGATCAAGTGATCAAACTAATTAAGAGAAAATTTTTTGTTGACATGTATAAATACAAGAAAAGGTAGGAAAATATTTTTAGAAAGAGAATAATTAGGCAATCATAAAGTAAGAATATTTGGTCTATTTGAGGAAGTAAATTAACAAGAAATACATAAAAATGCATCTGTCATTTCATAGTTGAAATATAAGATAATTGCTCAAAACAATAAAATCATGACTTATAATTTTACTTAAATATATATCATGCAAGCATGTATGTATATGCACATTTATATAAAATCAAAATTCAGAGTATAAATGATACAAGGGATGTGAGACATAACTCAAACTGGCTTTATTGAAAGGAACTGACACTATATATCAAGTGATATGGAGCTTTCAAGTAAACAGATTAGTTGTAAATGTCCACTTAGTGAACAAACACCAAATAATTACAAAATAGAAACAACTGATATACTAAGATACTAGAAAAAAGGAATCATAAAACAGTAGTTAAGGGACCATAGGTAAGATATTTTTCTTGCATGTGACCCTAGCCAGGTTTAATTCCCCAGCACCCAATATGGTTCCTCAGCTCTGCCAACAATGAAACTTGAGCACAGAGCCATAGTAAGCCTTGAGTAGAGGTAGGTGTGCCCCCCACCAAAAAAAAATAGTATAAAGTCAGAAAGAAGTGGAAAAACTAGGAATAGAGAACAAAAGCAAAATAATTTTGCAATAGAAAAAACAATAGATATTTCACAACTATCAATAACTCTTTACAAAATAATAGCTTAAATCTGAGGTTCCTAAACTTACTTGGTCTACTGCCCCCTTTCAGAAAAAAAAAAAATACTCAGCAACCTCCTGCCCTAAAATTCTACCTTCTTAAAAGCGAATGGACAGACGGCACTGCTGACCATACTGCCCCTTTTACTATTACTACCCCTCTGGCTAATTCCATACATTTGCCTAACAGCACCAATTAGAAGAAAGAAATTTCTAGTCTTTGGAGAAACGTCCATATTGTTTTCCAAAAAGGCTGTACCAGTCGACATTCCAACCAACAATGGATGAGAGTCCCTTTCTCCCTGCATCCACACCAGCACTTGTCCTTGGTCTTTTGGGTATGTGCCAGTCTCTGTGGTGTGAGGTGATATCTCATTGTAGTTTTGATTTGCATCTCTCTGATGATTAGTGATGATGAGCAGTTTATAATATGTCTTTTGGCCATTCAAATTTCTTTGTCAAAGTTTCAGTTCATTTCTCCCCATTTTTTGATGGGGTTGGCTGTTTTCTTGTAAAGTTCTATGAGTGCCTAATATATGCTGGATATTAATCCTTTATCAGTTGGGCCTTGGGTGAATATTTTTTTTCCCATTCTGTGGACTGTCTTTGTGTCTTGGTCACTGTTTCTTTAAAAGGTGAAGATGGTTTTATGTTTCATATACTCCCATATGTTTATCTTTGCTTTTATTGCGTTGTTAGTAATGTTTCATCTTTGAAGATCCCTTTAGGTTCAATGCTGTAAAAGGGTTTTTCCTATACTTTCTTCAATGTACTTTATGGATTCAGGTCTGATATTATATCTTTAATCCATTTTGATCTCACTTTAGTGCATGGTGTTAGACAGAGGTCCAAATTCAATTTTTACACATAGCTGCCAGTGTTCCCAGCATAACTTGTTGAAGATGCATTCCTTGTCCCATTTCATACTTTTTTGCTCCTTTATCAAAGATTAAATGATCATGTATTGAAGGCTAGAAATTGAGCTCCCGTTTGACCCAGCCATACCACTCCTGGAAATATACCCTGGGAAGCCAAAAAACACACACAGAAACAACATCTACACTTTTATTTTCATAGCAACACTATCCACAATAGCCAGAATCTGGAAACAACCAGAGTGCCCAAGAACTAATGACTGGATAAAGAAACTTTTGGTACATCTGAGCTATGGAATACTATGCAGCTGTCAGGAAAAAATGAAGTTATGAAATTTGCCTATATATGGATGAACATGGGAGGATCATATTGAGTGAAATTAGCCAGAAGGAAAAAGACAGATATAGAATGACTGCATTTATTTGCATGATATACATATATATAAATATATATGTATATATAAAGAGAGATATATAGTATGATAATGATATCCAAGGTTAGGCAAAACTGGATCAGGAGATCTTGTCAATAGGTGAAATCTACCTCAAACATGTGGGAGTCAGAGGTTAGCTAAGACAGAGAAGGAAACAATGTGCTAATAATCGTCAAAAATGATAATACCAGCCTGAACTGAGCATTGAATATAGTCAAAGGAATACACATGATAACCTCTCAATATGTGTACTGAAATCCATAATGTGTAGAGGAGGAAGAGAAAGAGAGAAGAGAGATTAAAGAACCTGCCATAGAGGCAAGCTAGGGGTGGCAGGGGAGGGAATGGGGATGTTGGTGGCGGGAAATGGAGGCACTGGTGGAGGGGCAAGTGCTGTAACACTGTATAACCGAAATCCAAAACATGAACATCTTTGTAATCATATATCTTACGGTGGTATAATAAAATATTAATTTATAAAAAGAAGAAAAAAAATTGTCAAGGGTAACAAAAAATATGACTGAGGTGTCCATTACCTACAAAATAACTACACATGAAATATATAGGCACACAGATATTACCACTGAATTCTCCGTCATTTGTTACTGATGTAGGGGAAAATAATCTCACTCTAAAGTGAGTGGAATAACACTGTTTGTAAAACTTCTTTTGTTTTACATCAATTTGCTTAAAACTACAGTTTCCTAAGATTTATTAATGACGTTAAGTAAGGGCTTCCTCATTTGGTTAGGAGTAAATGAACAGAGAAAAATAAACCATGCTAACATCATAGAAAGAATATCTGGCATATAAATACACAAATAAGCAACGATGTCTAATGAAAACAAATTATTAGATTCTCATGTCAGAATTGAGGTTAAAAAGGGAAGTTCCTGAAAAGCTTAAAATTAAATAGAAAGAAATAAATAACCTGCCACAGAGGCAGGCTAGGGAGGGGGAGGGAATTGGGGACATTGGTGGTGGGAAATGGGGACTGGTGGAAGGATGGGTGCTGGAAAAATGTATGGCAAAACCCAAATATAAACATCTTATGAGCATCTTTGTAACTGTATATCTCACGGTGGTATAATAAAATATATTAAAAAGAAAATATAAAAGTATGTTATAAAAAAGATTAATAAAGTGTTATAAAGTTTAATTTCTTTAAAAAATACTGTTATTTTATGGTATATGTAGAATAGCAAAATTATATCCTAAATATATAAAAATTTACACTTAGAATCAAAAATTAAATCAGTAACTTATTTTTTCTGATCCGTAGTCAGGCAGCGTTATCCATTCGCTACTGGCCCAACTAAATCAGTAACTTATTTTTTAATTGTTATCATGCTCTGAGAAGAAATGTATTAGCCAAATATCATAGTTTGATAATTTGTCAGAATTCTCTCAGACATGAACATATTTACCAACAGAAAATCACCAACGGCATGCCTGGACTCATATATGCCACCAATAAACTGAATATGGGGAAAATCTACAGATTTTATCTAGCAATCTACATGAACAGAGTCTTCTAAGATTGTACAAAACACTGTAGATAGGCCACATGGGTCATTAGACATGCCTTCATCTACTTAAAACAACAGAAACCATATAATATGTTCTTTCAGATCACACTGCAACTAAAGCAGGAATAACAGAAAAAGAACTGAAATTCTAAAACATGGAGATTCTTATGAATTACATTTAGCTTTAGAAAAATTCTACACTACAATATGCTACTAAGTAAAACACACGAACTAAACAATAAATATCAAGAGACACTTAAAATAATTTGAACCCCCAAAATACTTTGAAATATTTAATCCCAAATGTAAACACTACTAGTCTAAATTTATAGTGTATAACAAAAAAGTGATACATGAGAAATTTATAGTATAGGGTTATTAAAAAGAGAAGTCTATATCATCAACAATCTAAATTTGCAACATCTGGAATTATCACAAGACAAGAAATTTCTTTACAATGCAAAGAATAAAGGAATATAACCAAAATCCATAAAATAAAAACAGATGGAATTAGTGAAGTAATTGATAAAATTTAAATATTTCTTTTTAATATAATTTTAAAAGCTTCTCTATAGGATAAGATGGAAAAAATACACAAACTACTAATATCAGATGCCACGTCCTATGAAAAGAAAAGACCAATCAAGGAATTCCATGAGATACTTTATGCCCATGCTTATAATATAGCTAAAATGAATCACAAACTTAAAATATATAATCTACCAAGATTCACATATAATAGAACATTTAAATTGGTCATTTACTACAAGAAAGCTAAATCAATAAAACATCTTTGAATATAAAAAGTTCCAGATGGTAATACTGATTAAAAATATGAAATATTTAAGGACTTAATTGCATCACTTCTCTATCCTGTACATGATAGAAGAAAATGAAAAATATCCTAACTCTAGCATTGCCCTAACACTGAAAACACACAATAACATCATAAGTAAGGAAAACTGCAGATCTCTCATGAACACAGATATAAATCTCTACAAATTATTAAATACCTTATCAAAAATTATAAGAAGAATTAGAAGACATAACCAAGTGAGATTTATTCAAGATAGATAAATGGTTTACTTTTAAAAAAACTAATTAACATAACCCATGATATCAACAGATAAAATAGAAAACAATAATGATTATATTAGTAGATATGGAAATCACTCGAAAAAATGCAACATTCTTTCACTGATTTAAAAAACAAAAAATCCCAGTTAGCAAGAAACAGAACTTTCTCAAGCTTGACCGAGACTATCTACAAAAAACTCTAACAAGTATAACCTATTACAATGATTATGACTATTAGCGACAGGCAACTAAAGCCTTTCTCACTAAGATCAAGCATTAATTAAAGAAGACTCCTTTAGTTATCCTTTACAATGTGACACTAGAAGTCTTTCCTAGGAAGGAGGAAATATAAGGCAGTTAAAGGTATACAGATTACAGAGGAATATATAAAACTATTTTATTCACAGATTACATGATCATTTATGTAGAAAATCTGAAGCTTCAAAGAAATAAACTTGGAACCGGTTTAAAAAATTACAACAGATGGCAGTATACAAAGTTAATATGCAAAGTCAATTACTATACAGCAATAAACAAGTCAAAATTAAAATTAAATTCAAAATTCACATTAACATCCCAAATGAAATCCTTAGGTATATATCTTCCAAATTATGGGTAAGAGCTATATGATAAAAATTGGTCCTTAGTTGGACTTAAGGGAATTGTGTTTAGTGAAATGAGACTGATAGAGAAAAGAATGCTGTACAATATCATGTGGAATGATATCATGTACCATACAATATCATCTTACATGTGGAATTCAAATAATTCAAAAGTACCAATAACAGATTGAACATATATGGTGACTGCCAGTGATAGTATGGGGGTGGAAGAAATGGATGAGGTAATCAAAGGGCCCAAACCTCCCATAATATGATAAATTGTATAAATAAGTTCAGAGTGATAACGGTACTTAATATTTCAATGCTTATTTGAAAGTTAAAAACTGAGTAGATTGTGAAATATATCACAAAAATATAATATTTGAAAGAAAGAAAAATGCTAAGACAGAAGATAAAATGGTTAAATAGTGTGAGTATATATTTAATATTTTACTTCTTTTTCATAACTTTTCTAAATATATGGCAAATAATTAGAAATATAAGATAATTGGCACCAAACACTGAGATGATCAACACAGGCAATAAAATAATCAACTCTCTTTATTAAACAAAACAGTTGTGATTACTGGAATCATCACTGACACTGTTGAGTGCAGATCTTAAGACTGAGTGGTACTGACACTGTCAGTGAAAACTGAGCTGGGTACTGAGATATAGCACAGTGGGTAGGATGTTTTGACTTAAATGTAGCCACGCTGAGTTCCATTCCAAGGAATGGAATGGAAAACACCATATGTTCTCCCAAGCAAGGAGTGACTGCTGAGCACAGAGCCCCTGTGCCCAGAGATGGAGCCTAAGCATGGCAGGGTGGGATCCAAAAACAAAACATGGAAGGAAAGGAAAGCAAAGGAAAGGAGAGAAGAAGAAGAGGAGGGGAGGGGAGGGGAGGAAGGGAGAGGAGGGAGAGAGGGAGGGGAGAGGGGAGGAGGAGAGGGGAGAGAAGGGGAGAGGGAAAGGAGGGGAGTGGGGGAGAGGAGAGGAGAGGAGAATGGAGGAGAGCAGAGGAGAAGAGAGGACAGGAGAGGGAAAGGGAGGGGGAAGGGAGGGGGGGGAGGAGGAGGGAAAGGAGGGGAGAGGAGGGGAGAGAGGGGAGAGGAGGGGAGAGGGAGAGGGGAGGAGGAGGGGAGGAGAGGGAGAGGAGGAGAGGAGGAGGAGGAGGGAAAGAGGAGGGGATATAGGAGGAGGAGGAAGGGGGAGGGGAGGGGAGAGGAGAGGGAGGGGGAGGGAGAGAGGAGGGGATAGGGGAGGGGAGGGATAGGGGACGGGAGGGAAGGGAGAGGAGGGGAGGGGGGGGAGAGGAGGAGGGAGGGGAGAGGAGGAGGAGAGAGAGGAGAAAGGAGGGAGGGAAGGGGGCAGAGAAGGGGAGAGGAGGAGAGAGGGAAAGGGAATTGGAGGAGAGAGGGAGGGGAGGGGGCAGAGAAGGGGAGAGGAGGAGAGAGGGAAAGGGGAATGGTAGGAGAGGGGAGGGAGAGGAGAGGGAGAGGAAAGGGAGGGGGGGGGGAGGGGGAGGGGGAGGGAGAGAGGGAGAGAGGAGAGGGAGAGGAGAGGGAAGGGAAGGGAGGGGAGGAGAGGAGGGGGAAAGGAGGAGGGAGAGGAGGGCAAGGAGGGAGAGGGAGGGGAGAGGGGGAGGGAGGAGAGGGAAGGGAGGGAGTCAAAAAATAATTGGGAGAAGAAGTGAGCAGAAATTTCCTCAAAGAGGAAATTTGAATAACAAAAGGCATATGAAAAAGTGATCTTCATCGTTAAACATCAGGGAGATGCAAATAAAAACAACAGAGAGTTACCTTCTCACCCCACAGAGATTGGCACACATCCAAAAGAGCAAGAACAACCAGTACTGACACAATTGCAGGGAGAAAAGGGACACTCATTCACTTTGGTGGGAATGCAAACTAATCCACATTTTGATAAACAATAAGAACATTCCTCAAAAAACCTAGATATTGAGCTTTCATTTAAACCCATCAATACATTCCTGAGAATATAACCATGGGGCCCAATGACATAGCGGAAACACCATGTGCACTTCTAAATTCTGTACTTACTGCACTATTCACAGTAGCCAGAATCTGGAAGCAATCTGACTGCCTGAGAACAGAAGACTGGATTAAGAAACTAAGTATATTTACATAATGGAATATTATGCAACTGTCAGGAAAAAACAAAGACATGAAATTTGCCTACAAATGAATGGACATGAGATCATCATGCTGACTGAAATTAGCCAGAAGGAAAAGGATAGGTATAGAATGACTGCATTCATTGTGGGATCACTTGATCACTTGATCACTTGGCATACCGTTATTCATTGGTTTGCTCAGCGGGTGCCAGTAACATTTCCATTTGACCCTATCACGTGCCAGTGGAGCCCAATAGCATCTGGTTGCTTCAGAAATACGAAGAGCCGTTCTTCAGGGTCTTGGCGAAGAAGTCTGACCATCTTGTAGGTGGGCGGCCACGTGATCTTTTGACATCCCGTGGGATCCAGCCCATAATGGCTCCTAGTCCAGCAGTCATCTCCAAATCTTATTACATGTCCAGCCCAATTGATTTTTGATGCCTTGGCAAACGAAACAGCGTGCCTGACTCTGGAACAGTGATGGAGGTCGGAACTTCAGATTCCTTCTCTCACTTGAGTGAGGCATGATATTCCAAGATAGGTAGCTCTTTAAATTCCTCCTTGGGAGACCTGAATAGCATTCTCACCCTGCTTTTGTAGGACCCAGGTCTCTGAGGCATATGTTAATACAGGGAGAACAATGGAGTTGAAGAGATAAAGAATACCAAATGTAGTTATATGAATGGATAAAAGATTTTTAAATGTGGTGGTACTTGTTGTAAGGAACCAAAATTAACTACTACAAGCTAAAGGGATTGCTTGAAATATTCTCAAATTTTAACTTATTTTATTTAAATTTTATCCAGTCTCAAATATTTTTAAGTTTAACAAATATTAATATTTTTAAGTTTAACAAATATTAAAGTTCCTACTAACTACAAGTAATAAAGTTACCTTTTCACCCCTGTACACACTCAGTATTGTCTGGTATACGTCTTTTAAAAACTCCCATCATTCTTTGAACTTGCTTTTCAAAGAGTATAAATATAATTAACTGTAATTTTCTAAATATATAAAAAATTTTTTGCTTCAAAGCTTATCTTCAAACCAGTGAATAGATGACGAAGGAGAGAGTACATTTAAAATCATGCATCTGGTAAGGTATTATAGCCCCAAAATAAAGCACAAGTAAATGCTGGATATGCTGTGTGTCCCAACAAAATCTGGGAGCAGAGCAGGAATCTCAGTGGGACCTCCACTTGTTGGGAAATACTGGGTGTCCCAACAAAATCTGGGAGCAGGGTCTAGGGATCCCCTTCTACCTCAGGCAATCGGTAGCCAATGGATGGGAAAAGAGGCAAGTATCCACCAAAGTTTTAAAAAGGCTTTACTCACACTTGTTCTGGAATACAATTTAATAACAGGAAAACCCCAGACCTATGTTCCTAGCTGGGCTTGACTACGTGTAGGTTTAGAATACTAGGCCAAGGTGGCCATTAACCTGTGCTAAGGCCCAACAGGGATAAGAAAAGAGAGGAGGAGAGCAGAGGGAGAAAGTGAAAAAAGCAAAAAGTAAAAAAGAGTAAAAAGGGTGCAGCTTTTATAACTTTTCAGTCAGACCACCCACACAATGGAAAGCAGTTAGGGTCAATTCCCCCAGGTAACTTCTCCCAAGACTTCACCCAGTTCCATTGAAATGTTAATGTTGCCCAGTGAAGGTCTGCCTTTGAAGTGCCTGAGCAGGGTAGAGTGAGGGGTAGGGCATGGATCTGTACCAGTGGATATTCTACAACCAGGTAGATATTTCTCCAGGCTTTCACAAAATTCTCATCTTTACTTCATAGTTGATTTGTATGTTAGAATTTAAGCTAATTAGAGAGCCATGCTTACTTGCTTGGAGGCAAACAGCATTTCTTTCTGGTCTAAATTAGTTAGAGATCCAGTGTAACCAGGCAAATATACAAGTAAGATCTATCTAGTCCCATGATGATTGTGGTAGCATGAAATAAAATATTTATGCCAGTCAACATAGAATACATGGTAAGATATACTGCCACATATCAAACTGTCTTCCACCCATAATCTACAAAGTGTCCTGCAGGAGGTAACTCCAGGCAAGATGAAGAAGCTCTGGGCAACAGTGTACTGAAACAAGTAAAGACTTAAAATAAAATCCAATTAAAGATAAACAAAAGGTTATAAAGTATACTTCTATAAAGAAGATACAGAAGTGCCCAAAAATCATATGAAAATCATATGGGAACTTCACATATTGGGAAAAGCAAACAGAACCAGAAATGAATAAAATCGAAAACAGAAACGCTCCATCGATATATATTTTACTTATTAGGATAAAATAAGATATATTTTACTTATTAGGGAAAACTATGATCTTCTACAAGATCATAGTTAGTGATTTTAATGCCGAGGTAGGAAGGAGAAGATCAGCTGAAGAACTCCACATCAGGACCCATGGCCTAGAATGGAACAAACAGGGTGAGAGACTGAGTTCATCATGTTCACCAAGACCATTCATGGGAACTCACAGTTCCAGAAGGCTGAAGCGAAACGTTGGACATGGGAATCTCCTGGTGAACAGTTCAACAATGAAATTGACCACATCATATTCAATTGACGGTTTTGCCTGACCAATGTCACTGTCAATCCAAATTTCCAAACAGGATCAGACCACCATCTTCGTTAAAAATTCTACTCCACGCAATGGAGAGAAAATGCTGCAAAGCTTAAGAAGAGAACTCCCAGAATGACCACCAACTGGGAACTCTTTGGCACCATTGTGGCAACATGGGATGAAGCGATCATTGGCGACATTGTTGAAGAATACATCCAACTGGTTCAGCACCTCCATGACTGTGCGAAGAACGCCAAGAAAGAGAAAGACACATAAGGACGCCTGTCTTCAAAAACTGTCAAGCTCATTCGCCAACGTGGCAAGGCACAAGCCTCAGGTGACCAAATGCTGACATCCAAGCTCGCAAAGCAGTGCAGATAAGTGATAAAGGAAGACCTCAGGTTGCATGTTGGGCCATCACCTCTGTAGGGTCTCAGAAGCAGCCGGATGAGACTCTATCACTGTAATAGCCACCATTTTCACGGTCCAGACCCCACAGCTCATCAGGAACCCATTCAAGAGAGACACTGATCTCAAGATCAGCTCAGAGCAACTAAGTTCAAGCCCAGGTAGGGGCTCTCAGAGGCAGAAGTCACCGGGCATTCCTGGAGATTGAGCAGGGCTACCCCTTACCCTCTCTGATCCATCCCGAGAGTCTCAAGGCAGTCGTGGGTGGCCCCCCACTAACTGCCTTGGGGCTCTCAGCCATGATGCAGAGATTCAGAAGCACAGGGGAGAGCTGCCATCCAGCTCTCCGCTAGCCCGGCTGACCATGAGACTCCCAGGAGGCAAGATGGGTTTTGGTAGTGGGCCTATCACCTCTATAGGGCCTCGGAGTAGCTGGATGAGACTCGCTAACCATAATAGCTACCATTTTTGTAGTCCGGACCCGGTACATAAAACTAGTTGAACCAATCATATTCTAGAATATATTACCTTCTACATTGTGGAGGAAAAGGAAGCAAGAAGGAGAGAGAGAAAGAGAAAAAGAGAAAGAAGATTAATAACATGCCATGGAGGCAGGCTGGGCGAAGGGTGAGGAACGTGGGGACATTGGTGATGGGAGATGGACAGGGTGGAGAGATGGGTGTTGGAACACTGTAGAACCAAAATTCAAACATGAACATCTTGTAATTGTATATCTAACAGTGGTATAATAATTTTTTTTTAAATTTTTTTTAAAAGGAAGACATCAAAGAGAGAGGGAGCAGAAAAAACTGGCCAATGCAGCAGAAGCCTGGAAAAGCATTCGCAATGCCCGTTTGTCCTTTGCCAACTATAAGACCAAGATGATGGCCCTCCAACGTCCTGATGGATCTAACACATCTTCCAGAAAGACAATGGAGATTATCCATGACTTCTACTCATATCTCCCTGACAGCCATGTCCACCTGCCCACATACCAAATTCCGCAGGATGGATATGTCTTTCCCAATATTCTCCTTTCTGAAATCCTACATGCCATTTCATCGGTAAAGAAGGGAACAGCACCAGGCCCAGACAAAGTCAGACCCATACACCTGTAGAATCTGTTGTCAGTATTCACAAATACACTGGCTTGGCATTTCACAAGCTACCTGTCTGAATGCAAGGTGCCCTCCCAGTGGAAAACCAGCAGGACAGTTATACTGTTCAAGAAGGGAGACATCCATGACATTGGCAACTACCACCTCATCTGCCTGTTGTCCGTCATCTACAAGCTGTTCACTTGAGTTATCCTGAACAGGATTGGCAGAACATTAGTTGAAGGACACCATGCGAGCAAGTTGAGTTCCAAAAAGGGTTCAGCACAATCGACCATATCCACACAGTCACCAAGCTCATTGAGGTTAGTAGGGAGTTCAAGATGCCGCTCTGTCTCACATTCATTGATTTAAGAAAGCCTTTGATTCTGTGTGAGAATGAAGCAGTCATCAAAGCCTTAGCAACAACAGAGTGTTCAAACCCAATACATCAAGATTCTCTGTGACTGTATTATGGATTTACCACCAGGATCTCACCATTCTACAAGGAAGTGATCATTGATGTTAAAAGAGGGGTTCGGCAGGGTGATACCATTTCACCGAAACCCTTCAGCAACACCCTTGAGAACATCATGCGACAATTAGAATGGGAAGGTAGACAGTCAGCAAGTATACCACCTCTGCTTCGCTAATGACATCGTTCTAATAACACCAAACATTAGCCAAGTGGTACAAATGCTGGCTGACTTTGACCGACTGTGTGAAAAGATAGGTCTACTACTGAATCTCAACAAAACTATGTTTATGAAAAATGAACTAGTTCCAGAGGCCCCATTCTCCCTAAATGGAAAAAAATACCTCTGAATGCAGCAGTTATGTTTACCTAGGTCGAGAACTCAACATGATGAGTGACCTAAGACCTGAGCTTCGCAGGAAGAAGAGAGTGGCATGGAAAACCTTCAAGAGCATCAAAGAAATAGCTAAAAGGACAAAGAACCTCATCTTTTTGGTACATCTCTTTGACTCCACTCTTCTCCCTCATATACCTCAGAGACCTGTGCCCTAAGAAAGCAGGATGAAAATGCTATTTGGGTCTCCCAAAGAGGAATCAAAAGAGTTATGTTTGGAATAGCATGCCTCACGTAAGTGAGAGAAGGAACCTGGAATTCTGACCTCTGTCGATGATCCAGAGTCAGGAAGCTGTCTCGTTTGCCAAGGTGTCGAAAATCAGATGGGCTGGACAAGTAATGCGATTTGGAGACAACCGTGGGACTTGTAGCGTTACCGATTGGATCCCATAGGACCTCAAAAGATCTCATGGCCACCCACCTACAAGATGTTCATACTTCTTCGTCAAGACCCAAAAAGAACGATTTGAGGCTCTTACTATTCCTGAAGCAAGCAGATGTCATTGGACTACACTGGCACGTGACAGGGTCAAATAGAAATGTTACTGGTGCTCGCTCGAAAGCAAATTGATGAATAATGGTATGTATTGTGATCAAGTGATTAGGATAACAAGTACACATGGGATAGAAAATACTGAAGTTTGCCAAAGATGTTCAAGCCTCATACATAGTTGTAACTGTGAAATGGTGTGGCAATACGGAAAACAATTGGTCATTATTTATAGTTATGAATATAGAATAACTTCATGATCTAGTTATTCCAAATGTAGGCACATTTATGTGAAAGTTTAAAATGTGTTCATACAAAAATGTACAAGAATGCTCACAGAAACAACATTCTTAGTCAAAGAGAGAAAATATTCCAGGTATCAAATGAATAGACAAAATGGCATAATCCTACTATGCCATTCACTTGATCACTTGACATCCTGTTATTCATCGATTTGTTGAGCGGGCACCCAATAATGTTTCCATTTGTCCCTGTCACGTGTCAGTGTAGCCCAATGGCATCTGCTTGTCACAGTCTGATAGATGCTATAACACGTGTGAACTTTGAAACATTGTGTTAAGTAAAAAGAAATGACTTGGACATATATTGTGTGATTCCATTTATATAAAATATTCAGAAAGGCCAAAATCACAAAGATAAAATTTATATTAGTCATGACAAGCCCTGAAAGAGAACAATGGGTAGTAACTATTTTTGTTTATGAAAGTTCTTTTAAGGTGTTGAAATACTCTAAAATCACATAGTGATGATAGTTGTGCAATTCCCCATCTGCCTGCTTTCTATAGTGCAAGAACATGGATTTTATTGTATATGAATTTCTCCTTATTAAATTATTATTATGAATATAAATAAATGTCTTTTTCATTTTTAAGTTTATTCCTCAAACCCTAATTTTTCCCTCAGTTTCTGATATTAAAAAATATTTACTTAGACTTTTCCTAATTAATCTCACTCAAGGTGTTATAAACTAGTAAGACTCTTTTAGGTAGATATAAAGCTCCCTCTTTTAGGTAGATATAAAGTGGATCCAGACCCATCCACTTCAGACCCACAGCTGCACTGTTTGGCCGGCCCCACGTGGAAGCATCCCATGGGCGTGACCTTCTGGTAAGGGGCTCGGCCAGCCCCCTGTCCAAGTCCAACATTGCCCCACGGGTTTGCTCACATGTGCGAGGAAGAGAACATGCTGGCCGGACTTGGAGTGGAGATTTGGGCCCTGCCCTTTCCTCCGGCTCCATGCCAGCTGCCCCAGAAGAGAGACCCACCCATGCCAGACCCACAGCTCCACTGGCACCGATTTTAGTATAAGGTCCTTCCCAGGAATTTTCACATTTATACATTGTATACATAATATACAGTTCTAGACAGGTTCTAAATGATACCAGTAAGCCAAGCAAGAAGCCAGAGCAACCCACACATCATGCGGTCAGTCATTCTCAACAACCAGACTCTAGTTTCTCTGAGCTCCATCCAAGAGAAAACCTGATCTTTTCCCTTTAAGTTTCATCAGTAAATGCTCGAGATGAGAACCTTCTACTGAGCATATACCACCTACATGGCAGAGCCTAGCAAGCTACCTGTGTTTTATTTATTTGTTATGCCAAAAACTAGTAACAATTATGGACTTCAATTCCATGACCTGAGAATGGTTTGAGGCTCTTCCTGTCCTTGGAGCAAGCAGATGCCCTTGGGTTACACTTGCTTGTGACAGAGCGTATGGAGATGTTACTGGTGCCCACTCGAGCAAACCGATGAACAATGGGAAGACGGTGATAAAGCTCCCTCATTGTCAAAAACTTATTGAACTATTTCCAGCATTATCTAACACCATACAAATGAATCATCCCTGAAAAGCTTCGTTGTCCCTTCCTAAATAGACATTAAGCTACACTGACTCTCATCGGGATCATTTTATTTTATTCAAAAACTGAGAATTTAAAATTTGTCAGAAAATGGAGGGAAGGTACACAATAGGTGCTGACTAAATCCTTAGTGTCACATATGGTTGCCTGAGCCCATAGTCAGGAGAAACCACTAAGTACCCATGGATATGGGTCAAAACCCTATCACTCCCCAAATTAAAATATAAAAGTCAAAAACATTTCTTTTGTATTTCACATATACATTCAATGTAAAAACTATGAAAAATAGAATTTCAAGTTAAAATATTTACATTATTATTCTTTGTTCCCAGTATAACCCAGTTAGGTAGACAGTAATGTTATTTCTACAGAGCAATAAATTCATCCATTTATAATGCCCATCTTAGTTTGCTTACCCTAAATATCTCATCTATTTCACACAGGCACACTGGGGAAATGACTGGAATGAAACATAATAGAAATATGAATTTTCTGGTACATGTTTTGGTCAATATTTTGCTTCAAGCTTTTCCTTGTTCCCTTGCAAATTTGTAGTGCAAACTATTTTCTAGTCAAACATAAAATATCTTTTTATCACTTTTGTTTGCTTTGTTTAGGAACCTCATTTGACTGTACTCAGAGTTTACTCCTGGGCCTGTGACCAGTGATCACTCATAGCAGTGCTAGGGGTACAAAATGGGGTGATGGTGATAAAACAGTGGTCAGGACCTATGCAAGGTAAAGCAAATGCAAACCCATTATACTATCTCTTGGGCTCCACTCTTTATATCTTTTCACTGAACAAAGAGGTGAGACTTTCTAAGGAATACCAAGTGGTGACTAATCATTTCAACAGAATCAGTTGTAATTAAAAATACACCAATTTGGGGCTGGAGCGATAGCCCAGCGGGTAGGGCATTTGCCTTGCACACAGCTGGCCTGTGCCGGCCGGGTTCCGTCCCTGCATCCTATATGGTCCCCTGAGCACCGCCAGGAGTAACCCCTGCATGCAGAGCCAGGAGTAACCCCTGAGCGTCGCCGGATGTGACCCAAAAAGCCAAAAAAAAAAAAAAAAAACACCAATTTGTTTTGGCTTATCAAACTACTGTAAGGAAACAGTACACACTTAAGAGAGCCAATTAATGGCCAATTTCACATGAAAAATACTAAACAACTGATCTTATTAATATATATGATCTTGTCATCTATACTATATAATTTCCATTGTATTGAAGAACTATTTAAAAGCAATTTTATATCAACTATAAATATTATAGACTTCATTCCAAATACTTATATGGCACAATGAATATTAATACTATGAATACTGTTTAAAATGGCAGCATGTATATTACCTTGGCAAATTTATAGATAAGAATTATGAAAGTAGATGAATTTAACATAGTATCACTAGCTAAAGTTTTACATGAGAAAATCAAATCTAAAAATATCAACATAATTTTAAATATACATCAGTTACTAAAATCAAGTTCTTTAACTATATTCTTTACAAGATATTCTTTGAGAATAAAAAAATAGTAGAATGTCTTGATTTCCTTCATATTTTAAGTGACTAACCAAGTCTCCTGCCTTGTTTCAACAGTTAGAATTTAGTGTCTTTGTGACAAAGAATAAAAATTCTCCATCTGACCTTTTCAGATGCTTTAAAGACAAAATAAAAAATTGATCGACTGCCAAAGAGGGATTTAAGTTGACATTACAATTTTAAGGTTCAACAGCTGCATGCTAACATATTTGGAAAGTATAACATAACATTCTAGATATTGTTTTCTCCTCCATGCTATGTGCCCTTGGGTTATTCAAGGGTTAACAGGTGGCAAACTGGTACTTTAGCTACACAACATGAAGTGAATGTTCCAGGAAATCGAACATTCCAATAAATGAAAAGCAAAATTGAGAATAAAAGTCATAGAGTATTTTTTGCAATTTTGAAAAGCATTATTCTCTACAAAAGTATAATTTTTGATTTGTAAATAAATTTTTAATTATTTTTAATTTACACCAATGTATAATTTAAAATTTAGATGTTTCACACAGAGAGAGAGAGAAGGAATAATTGACTTCATAAAAAAACAAAATTTCACAAGCTGGCAATCTTGGGTCCATTTTTCAAATAAGTTAGTAGCCTGAGATGGGGAGATTGTTTTGGGTCTTTGAATATAGAATTTGCAGCATTTTTAACTTCTCACCTTTGCAGATTTATTTTATTTACCTCCTTTGAGCATTTAAGGTTATGAATTTTTGTCAAGTAGAAAAAAAGTTTAAATATTTTTAATCAAGAAAAAATCAACAGGGGTTGCAATGATAGCACAGCGGGTAGGGCATTTGCCTTGCAAGTGGCAGACCAGGATTCCCTCCCAGGCATCACATATGGTCCACTGAGCACCACCAGGCGTAATTCATAATCAAACAGCCAGGAGTAACCCCTGAACATCACCGGGTGTGACACAAAAAGCAAGGAAAAAAAAGAAACAATCAGCAAATGTAACACTGTTTAAATTTTCATAGAGTATATACCTTCAAATTTTTTACAGATAAGTGATGATGTCAGTCTTTTGAAGAACTGTTAGACATTTTGTCAAGTCTAACTTTTAAAGCAGCATGGAAAGAAACTTTAGGTGCTGTAGCATTGCATGTCTAAATCACAAACAATAACATTATAGTAGATTAAGGTACCTCAATACTAATAGCAAATAAAATCTTAGAACACATAAACACAAAAACAAACTCTGCTGCTATCAATTCCCTATCCAAACATGACTGGGACCAGAGGAGACAGATGGTATATATTCCTTCCCAGCAAAGCATGTACAATATTTCCCCCTAAATCTAACTTTCCTTTTCTTTATATATAAGCAGGTTATAGCATATCTATAAACTTAATATGATATAGAATATAACCACTCATTAGATGACAAGCTGTATGTTTGATAATTTTCCCTAGATTAAGTTCTTCTCCAAAGAGGTAAAAACATACTAAAAATACTTATCTGCCCTGCCTTTCAGAATCTTTAGTGGTATAATACAAATGTTATGATTTTGAACAATATGTGTCAATAAATTTTATATCTTTCATAAGATCTCATATTATAGAAAATATGAGTGGTTTAGATAAATGGTCCACTGAGCACCACCGGAAGTAATTCGTGAGCAAAGAGCCAGGAGTAATCTGGCTCTTTAATGTAATAAAAGATTAACATAAAAGAAACTTAACAGTCTGATTGTAATCAAAAGGAAGGGACAATTAACTCAGCACACTGGAAATGGGAAGGAAAAATAGCTAATGTCCCACAAAAATAATCACAACAAAAAGGACTAAGAAAATATGAAGGATGAGTACCTATAACCAAATCTCATAAAAGATATGAGACATAAAAGAAGCATATCAAAACTTTAGCTAATGATATTTTAGATATGGTGTATTAAATTGTATCTCCTCAAAATTCATGAGGAAACATTTGTGAATGTTCCATTTACGTATGTAACAAAACCACACAGAGAAAGTCCTATGCATAAAGAGGCTGATATTGGAATAGTGCAATTATTGACTACAAGTCAAGGTATACCAAGGACCACTGAGTGCTGCTAGTACTTAAAATCAACGAAATTCCTTTCTTTGACTCTTCAGAGAGAACACAATCCTACTACTACTTGATTGTGGATCTTAATCCCCAGAAACTTGAGAGAATTTAAAAATATAAAAGTAAAGGAATTTTTATGGCCTGTTTAATAAAGAAATGCTTATTTCCCCCTTTTGAATACAGGGTAGGTTTGGCATATTTCATGTTAAACATATTCTAATTGGAAGCAATTTCTACCATTTATTGGGTTCTTTTTTAAAGGGTTTTTTGTTTTTATTAAAGTGTTATATTTTAACATGTTTATGTGTTCACAAATAAAAATACTTATGCATGTCACTTGATCACTTGAATCCTGGTATTCATCAATTTGCTCGAGTGGACACTCCAAAATTTCCAACTTTATCCTTCACTGTACAGTTGCTCACTTTATCCTGATTTATCTATCCACTTCTTTCCTTCATATGATAAAGAGCAATTGATCATATAGTCTAAATGGTGATTTTTGCTTTATTTGGCTTATCAGTTGTTTGGGATTATTAAGCGATATACCTCTTATTCATTACAAATTTCAGAAATTCATCTTTATTTTTCTTTTTGGGTTCACTACTGGCAGTGCTCAGGGGTTACTCCTGGCTCAGCACTCAAGAATTACTCCTGGTGGTGCTCAGGGGATCATATGGGATGCCAGGGATCAAACCTGGGTTAGACACATGCAAGGCAAATGCCCTACCCTCTGGACTATCGCTGCAGCCCCAGAAATTCATCTTTTAGTAGTCAAACATTATCTCATTGGAAACACACACATGTGCCCACACACACACACACACACACACACACACACACACATTCATTAATAGGGGTATAGGTGGTTTCTATATCTTGGATAGTATAAAGAAGTACATAATAAACATGGTGATATAAGTGCTCTTAAAATTAGTGGCTTGTAAGATAAGAAGAGCAAGATAATTAGAAATTTATTTTTTTAATTCCAATAGCTTCCATATTGCTTTCAACGATGACTTGCTAATCTATTTCTACCAATAAGAACAAGGATCCCTACTCTCCACATATACTTAAAAATTATTATTGGTAAAATAGTGTGGTATAAAACGGTAACATAAAAATATATATAGGAGCTGGAAATTTTATTACACTTTAGAATTGGAAATTTCTAGGGGACAGAGCAATTGTATAGGAGGTAGGACATTTGCCTTGCATGCAGTCACCTCGGGTTTTATTCCAGCTACTGCATATGGTCCCCACACCTGACAATAGTGATCCCTGAATGCAGAAACCCAGGAGAAGCCCAGAGCATGCAGGATGTGGACTCCTAACAACAACAAAATAAAACAAACAAAAACAATAACAAAAGAGAACTGAAAATTTATATGATTACAATAAAAATATTCAAAACACTAAAATGTTTTATTTTATTGGGAAGCCTCATTGCTTTTATTATGCTTCTCTACATTTATGAGATTGGGGATAAGCAAGAAAAATATCTCTACTGTAAAAATGATTATACACAATAAAATTTATTAACAATAAAATAAAAAGTAACAGCAGTTTGGTAAAAGCAATAAAGAACTGCAAGAAGAATAATCATGTTTGGTTCATATGATATTGATTTGGGTTTAGTATATAGAGATATTTCTCAGGTGGGTATCGAGAAAATTCAATATGAAACTAATGAGACAGAATATACTTAGCTACAAGACGGTCACAACCATTCAGATAATAAAACCTTAGAAGATTTAGACTTCATCTAGTACATCTTCAAAAAAATTCAATAATCATTTAAGACATTCTGACAGAGGCATATTTCATACAACAAAATGATAATCTCTATGCACTTATTACCTCCCAAGAGTGCATGACTACATCATCCAGCGACCACCTTACAAGGCATCAGCTCATTTCTTAGAAAGTAGTTTGTAGATTCTACAACTCGAATCCAAGAAAGTCCTCATGTGATATAAACTATTCTTTCTGGAATATTCTTTCTGGAATACCTTATACTGTGGGCAGGTAGTTTCATATAAAGTATGTTTTATCTGCAGTTGATTTTTCTCCTTTTTGTGAATTTCAGTAATTGGTTCTATAATTCTTATCTGAGTATAGTGGATTTTTTCCATGTAAATACTATCAGGTATCTGAAAGTCAGATCCCCTACCTTAGATCTCCACCTTACAGAGCAAAAGGCTTAGTAATAGTTCCTGATTTTGAGATCCCTTATTATTCAGTCTTCTGGTCATAGTTTTAAGGTAAGTCTTAAAACATCCAGTATCCTATACTTGGATACTAGTCCTTGGAGTTGTCATATTACAAATGTGCTTCCCAAAGTAGCAGCACTAATCAGACCACTACAGTAAAAATTGTATTAACCACAATTGGAGGCAACATCACACTTCATATTTACTGTTTAACCAAAATATGAGGCTGTTTTTCCCCTAATTTATCTCTTAATTACTGAAATTCTTGACCTTATTTACAGTGCCAGTATTATCCCCTTTTCCATAGGGGACGATAAAATCCCTAGTAGATGCTTGAAATGATCCCAAATTCTAAACAAATATTATGTTTAGTCCTATTTTTACATACTCTGATAAAGTTTAGTTTTGAAATTGGGCTTAATAGATTCATGGCAATATACATATGATAAAACTATTATCAAGAAATTATAAAAGTTATATAAAAATAATTCTCTTTCAGATTATCTTATTTTATGTAGTAAAATTAGACTGACCACAGGTAACTGAAGTCACAAAAGTCAAGTAACAGGTAATATATTTAAAATATAATAGTTGCAGCATATTGAATTATTTCTTCGTTACTTGGGCTGCATACTATTCCGTTGTGTTTATTTATTTATTTATTTATTTTTAAAGTTTTTTCTTATACCACCATGAGATATACAATTAAAAAGGCTAAATAATTCAATATGATGCAACTTTAATGGAACTGGGGCATCTTAAGGGAAACACATCAGAGAAAGAACAAATACCAATGCTATCACTATCGCTAATCTGTAGTATACAGAATTAAATGTCTAGGAGATGAGATATGACAAAGGTAGGCAAAGCATTGGCTCTAGATTACAGAAATAAAGTTCAAAAGGAAGGAAGAAAATGTTGGGCAAGCAAGAAAAAGAAGTCTGGAAGTCACATAGGGATAGGGTTCGGGACCTTGGTCCCCTTTGTGGTAGAGAGGAAAGTATTTGCATATATCTAAACCACTAGCTCCAACACCTCCATAAACATGGGCTCCAACAATTAAACTTAAAAATGTACCTCTCAGGATGGAACAATAAAGACTGGAAACTGAGTTTTTACCCGTTTCCTCTACATGACAAAGAAAGACTTAAAAATGGTTAAGGAATATGAAATGTGATTGATGGTTCCCAGTAAATACCAGACTTTTACCCAAGCAAGACATGGGTAAAGAGCGTTTTCACACATCTTTTGAGAATCTAAATTCTACTACTATTACTTTGACAACTTCTGATTTAGAAGGTATTCAGCCACTGGAGACTCAAGAAATCCTTGAAATAACTACTAACCATCTTGCTAATCCAAATTTTACAAAAAGTTCCATGGAAATTAAGTCAGTACAGGAGAATCCATTCTTGCTCAGCACAATTACTCAAACTGTTGAAGAGTTAAATACAAATAAAGACTCTGTTATTGCCATTTTTATACCAACAGAAAATTCAAAACCTGCAATTAACTCTTTTGTGCCTTCCCCAAAAGAAACTATGGAACTGGAAGACACAGACAGTGAAGATTCCTTATGTGAGGATATGGACTACAGGACAGAAGTTTTGCAATCTGAACATTCTTATTGCAGACAAGATGGAGATAAGGAGCATCATTGGCAAAAAGTTTCTAAACTACATTCACAGATAAATTTTCTTGAGCTACAAGAGCAGCAAACTCTAGGAAGATTGAAATCTCTAGAAGCTCTCATAAGGCAGCTTAAACAGGAACACTGGCTATCTGAAGAAAATGTCAAGATTATAAAAAAACATACGGAGTTACAATGATGTAAAGAAATTTTAAAGTTACAATTTTAGTAGGAGCTTTTTACCACTAAACCAAATTATACATAAAATCAGCTGTTCACTACATAATGCAATGTTTCCCAAAGTAGGCAGTACCACCCTCGATGAGCACTGGAACCATCTAGGATGCAGTTCACAGCTGATTTGTTATTTAGAGAGAATTCTGTTTGGTGCTTAAGGTAGAATTCCAGGGGACACTGAGTGGTTTTTTGTTACTTTTTTTTATAGGGAACAGGAGGCCAAGTAAATTTGAGAATCTCTGAACCCGCTTAGTGAAACTTAGTGTTTTTACATACTAACCTTCATCCTCTTCTTAAAATGCACATTTACCACATAAGGTCCTCTAAGCCCGCCAGGATGTGGACCATGAATGAAGAGCAAGAAATAAGCCCTGTGCACCTGCTATGGCCCTAAAACCAAAAAAAAAAATAGCTCATTTCTGAGGAAAAGTACATTTCATGGGCTATAGGAAAGTTTCATATGTTAATTTTTCAGGTTACATATTAAATGTAATGAGTAAGCTTAAGTAAAAAGTACTAGAGAATTTGGTTATGGTTTAATTTAAAAATACAGCACAGAATAGACGTTCAGGCATCAATCCTGATTCTACCATTGACATATTATCGTCAAGTTGCTTATCAAGATTGAACTTCACAAAGCTGGAGAAACAATACAGCAGTTATGGTGCTTACCTTGCACGGGACTGACTAGGTTCAATCCCTAGCACTCCATAGGTCCCTGAGCCCAATAAGGTTGATCCCTGAGCACAGATCCAGGAATAAACCCTGAACATTGCCATGTGACTCAAAATAGTTTTTTTTTCAATATTTTAACTTCTGCCTAATAAGTGAAATAAGAAGGGGCAGAGCGATAGTACAGTGTGTAGGGCTTTTGCCTTGCACGCAGCCTACCCAGTTTAGGGTTCCCAGCACCCCAGCACCACCAGGAGTAATTCCTCTGTACTCCTTGCAGAGCCAGGAGTAACCCCTGAGCGTTGCCGGGTGTGACTCAAAAAGCAAAATAAATAAATAAGGGCACTCACTAGATCTCTAACATAGACTCTTTTTAATAGCCCTTCCCTTTCTAGTAAGATACTTCTTTATTTGTGTTTTGGCTACACTCAGCAATGTTCGGGGGGTTGCTCCTGGCTCTGCACTCGGGATTTATACCTGGCTGTGCTCAGGGAACCATGTGGGATGCAAGGGATTGTACCAGGGTTGGCACATGCAAGACAAACGCCCTACCCACTATGCTGTCACTTCTGCCCCATCTAGTAAGATACTTTTAATAGAACAAATTTTCTATAAAATAGTCTATACTTATATAGTGCCAAATGTTGACTGGAATTTTGTACTAGAAAATACTAGATTGTCAGATTTTCTGTGTTGTTTGACCTTTGAACTATAGTTACTTCCGATATGAAGAAAACAGTTCTTTTATAATTATTTGAGTTGAACTAAAATAAGGACCTGGTGGTCGCCTGGTTCCTAAGAGAAATACTTTAAACTTGAAATAATATATATTTTAGGGACTGGAGCGATACTCCAACTGGTAGGGCATCTGCCTTGCATGCAGCTGACCCGGGTTCAATCCACAGAATCCCATATGGTACCCTGAGCACTGCCAGGAGTAGTTCCTGAGTGCAGAGCCAGGAGTAATCCCTGAGCATTGCCAGATGTGACCCAAAAAGCAAAAAAAAAAAAAAGAAAGAAAGAAATAATATGTATTTTAATACATTATATGTGACTGACCATCATAATACATAGTCACTTAAGCTTCTTAACACCATCTAAGATTATATTTATAAACCAAAAATTTTAATGATGTTTATTTTTAAAGCATAATTATATTTTAGAAATAATTTTATCTATTTAATAGGTATAACTCTTAAAATAGGTACTTGTGTCATTTTTAAATTCCAGAATGATTGTATAACACTTGTATAGGCCATTTAAATATTTTTGTAAAATTTGTAAGCAAGAAATTAGAGCTATTCAATGATGACCTAGGGAAGAAAGTGATGCTAATATAAAATTACTGATTGTGTTCACAGAAATTAAAGAAAAAGTGAGAATTAGTGATAAGAGTAGAAATGATGGTCCCTTAAAATTGGTGGTCTGTATATTAGAGCTATTATGGGTTTTAGTGTTGTGCAAAGATTTCTCATTAAGTTCCATGCAAAAATACCTGTCATGTGGGGTGGTTCTTCAGAACTTTATGAGGTTTGGAGCCTGGAAATAGTCAATGTTAGTTGACTCCATAGCAAATAATGTACCAGTTGTTTTATAAGGACTTGTAATTTTTTTGACCATGTTTCTCAGAGCTTTTGAAGGCTAATAAATAAAATGGCTTTCTGTGAAAAAAAATGTACCTCTTAAAAAGTGAGGACAGAGATAGTATAAGGGAATCTGGGGTCAGCAGTGGAGGGATGGGTACTTGGGGTGGTGTCATTGGAGGTTAGTACATTGCAAACTTGAAATCTGTTGTAAGAAATTATGCAAGTCACAGGTATATATTTAAAAAATTAGGTAGGAAAAACAATAGCTACACAATGCAGGATACAGCACTTCAGATTATTACACCCACACAAAGACCATTTTTGCATTTTCTTATAGATACCTTATAAATATGCATAATATACAAAAAATATCCACTTAACAGAAATGCTTAACTTTGTGGGAGCCTAGGTATACTTGGTTCATCTAATGTGTCTGAGTTCATATGGAGTTTCTGCTCTCCTTTAACTGAACTAGCGTACAGCTCTATTAGCTCACCAAAGTGTTCCATATCCTGTTCCCTGGGCTTATTTGCTTCCCCACAGTTGTGAAACTTCACCCAATAAAATTTATAAACAGGAGGTAGTATGGGTTGTTTCGCCCCCAGAACAAGATCAGACGACTAGCCTTCTCTTTATTCAGACTTTCTTTATTAGGAGTAATCATTTTTATCTCTCTGTTTTAGTGAACTGCTGGTCAACAATTTAGCAAAACTTCATGAATATCCCTGTTAAATATCAGTATAGATCTCACAGAATTTAATAACTCTCTGAACTTTAATCCTTCCATCCAAATAGTATCAGTTAGAGATTACCTTTAGCTAACTTAACAAGGTCCTCATGTCTCCTCTGAAAGCTGATAGTGTAAGGCTCTGTAGTTCCATGGATGGACCTCAGTATTATTGTTTCTAACATGGCAATACCGTGATGGTGAAAAACACTACTGTTACCTGTTACTACCATGCTTTATATAATAGTAAGTTGAATATTTATAAAACTTATCAGGTAATAACTATTGCTATCCTTATTTTACAAGTAAAGATACTGCAAGTAAGCAGAAGAGCCCAAACACATGAACTGGTGTAGTGGCATCAGTTTTTCATAGGCTGAATTCATTATGATGGCTCTAGACTTACCGGCTAAGACAAAAATTACAGCTAGATATTATTAGACTAGGATATGAGTTTCAACTGCCCAACACAAGCTCTTAACCAAATCCCTTTAGTTCTTCATGAGGGGTGAAGGGAAATACAAATAACCAACTCACTTATTTGCTTTAGCCAGATATTCTCTGCTTTCATTTAAGCATTATTTAGGTATAAGTATAGATATAGACAGTTAGAGAGATGTCATATCTATATATGGTAGATATGAAATTAAATTTAAAATGTCTTTTATTAAATGCTTTAAAGGTTCTTTTTTTGCCTGTTTGGGTCACACCTGGCAATGCTCAGGGGGCTACTCCTGGCTCTGCACTCAGGAATTACTCCTGGCAGTGCTTGGGGACCATATGGGATAACGGGATCGAACCCAGGCCGGCCAGCAGAGGCCAGCCGCCTGCAAGGCAAACGCCCTACCTGCTGGGCTATCGCTCCGGCCCTGATGTTTTAAAGGCTCTTAAGTACATGCTTAAGTATAGCACATAACTGAATTTCAGACACATAGCTACAACTATATGGAACGATTAATGTTGAAAACATCATGTAAAATATCTTGGGATTACGTGCAATACTGTGCACGATGCTGGTTATATTTTTAAATGACTTAAAGATCTACAGAAGGTCAATATTATATAGGATCACCTCTCTGATCAATTATACCTATAATTGTCGAGTTTCTTCAGGACAAAAGCAAGAGCTGAGGCAAAAGAAAAGCAGCTTCATTTCAATTAATTACAATTCTAAATCTCAGTCTAAGTTTTGATGTTAAGCAATAAGTAGTTTTATCTCTGAATCTAAGATTCATATTTATAAACAAGGCATGAAATTACCCCCTAGTTCAGACTATGGTAAAGCAATATGATATAATATATGTGATGTATTTAGAATGATTTCTGTTAAATTGTTCAGTACTAAATATGCATTATTATGAAGATATGTATTCTGGAATTGTCAGTGATAAAAGAGGAACAAGGTACATCTTCCTGGATAAATTGTACTAGGTGATTTTGGAAAATAATGCCCATATATTGAAACAATTATTTATCATATAATAAAGAATCATCTGCCTGTATATTTAGATAAAATAGGAGCCTTAGCAATTTCTTTTTGAGGCAAACCTCTTCTACAGAAATACCTCAATAGAAACATTTGAGAAGTACTGGTTTGAGAGTTCTCCAGCTAAGCAGTTTAATACCACTCTCAAAAACAGGAATAACTTCTTTGGTCTCGGGGGAGAGGGGGAACTACAAAGAATAATAAATGATGTTATGTAATTTTAAAACTTTTTATGGCAAGAGTGCCAGAAGACAGTTCTGCATGGGTCTCATATTTCTGCGTGCTCTGGGAGCAGAGGCACTGATAAGCTTTTCAAATTATCTTTTCAAGGACGTTTATTTAGTAGCAGCCTTGGGAAATATAGCTAGGGAAGGTTTGTTTCCTGTCCAACATAATAAAGATAATGTCTCACTGCCATTAAGTACTGGACAGACTTTCTTCCTAGCTATTATAAAATATTGAGATTTTCTTAGTCTGGTGTCCCTATCCACTCATACAAGCCCTGCTTGTGTAAATAATCCCTTGGTCCTTGCCATGCTGGCCTGTGGAACTAGAGCTTGGAAAACCAGTTTAGAAAAATACTGACATTTTACCTACTACTATCCCTGAGTAGAACTGCATTTTTTTCTGGTCAGAAATCTAATATCTTCTACCACCAACCATGGGACTCTTGACTAATTTATTTGCTTCACTGTATCACTGTCTTCCCGTTTATCTTTGATTTGCACCAGTTACATCTCCATATGTCTTGTCTCAATCAAGTAGAGCCCAAGGGCATCTGCTTGCTCCAGGAACATAAAGAGCCTCAAACCATTCCATCAGGTCATGGGAATGAGGTCTATAATTGTTACTTGTATTTGGCATATCAAATACGACACGGGTAGCTTGCCAGGCTCTGCCGTGCGGGTAGCATACTCTTGTAGTCATCTCTAAATCCAGAATTTATTGGTGAACCACGAGGCGAGCCAGGCTCTGATAGACTGTTCTGCCGGGTGGAGTTCTGACCAGAGGGAAGTCCGGATGTAGAAAATGGTGGCCCTTATGGAGTGGGGGTCATCTGGCTTGTTGCGAGGCTCTGCTGGGGTGGCAGGCCAGGGCTAGAACCCGCCATCCCTCACGGGTGCCTCATGAGCATCTGGGCACAGGGAGAGCCAGTAGCAGCTCTACCCCATGTCTGTGAGTCTCTGGATCAGCTTACCTGGGCCAGATTTAAAAAAGACTGCTGTAGGGTGGATCTCGATGAGCCAGGCTGTAATAGGCTGGTCTGCTGGGTGGAGTTCTGGCGATAGGGAAGTCCTGATGTGGAAAATGGAAGCCCTCCTGGAGTGGGGGGTTGTCTGGCTTGTTCCAAGGCTCTGCTGGGGTGGCGGGCCATGGCTAGAACTTCGCCATCCCTTCCGAGCACCTTTTGAGTGACTGGGCACAGGGAGAGCCAGCAGCAGCTCTGCCCCATTTTATGCTGTCTCTGGATCAGCATACCTGGGCCAGATTTTATTTGCTTACCAGTAAAGCAAATAAAAAGGATTTTATTTGCTTACAAGTTAAAAAAAAAACAAATTTATTTGCTTACAAGTAAAAATCCAGATCTTTTGCAATTATTAATATTTAATGAGTGTAAAACATAAGTGAAAAAAATCATGTTCAACTACACAATGTATCAATAGCGTAAGTAAAAAAAAATAAAATGCTTTTGATCAACAGAATAAAGGTAAGTATATTTTTAATGGTAATAAGGCATATAGTTAGGCAAAACTATGAATTTGAAAATACGTATGTGAAAATACATTAAAATAAGGTCATATATATTCAGAAAAATTTAAACTGAGAAAACTTTCTAAGTAGTATTAGTCTTGAAATTAATGTAGGTATTCAAAATTTCTCACAACTTTTAGAAAGAATGTATACCCTTGATATTACTAGACTAATTTAGAAATATATTAGACACAAGTAGAAAAGACGATATTTTGTAATTTTTCATATTATTCTACATGGGAAACTTCATAGATTTCCAATGACAAGTGCACTTTAATTGATACAGGAAATATAATATTATAGCAATCTATAAAAATAATTTAAGTAGATGTGTATTAATATGAAAGTAAATAACATTATAATGTATTTTAATTAGAAAAACTTACAGAAAATGTGCTGCAGAACACCAGTTTTGCTTTTAAAATTTTAAACAAATTTCTCAGAAGGAACTCGAAAGTTTATAATCATAAAATAGTGCAAAGCAGCTTTAAATGCTTACTTCCTGATATTTCTATGATTTACTTATGATATTTCAAAATTCTAAAACAGAAAAAATAAGTTACCTTGCCAAGATTTGTCTGTTCCCCTTTGACCCTTATTGATCTTGTCTTTGTAGTAAAGGATCAAATCACCCTGGTGATAATGGAATCTTGTTCTGTCTACATAGCAGGGTCAGAGTCACTAATATGACCATCTGCAGTTCACTTTCTCTTATGATTTATTTTGTTATTTGGGAGGGGGTGATATTTGGAGCCACAACTGAGAGTGCTTAGAAACTGGATACCCCTACTCTGTGTTCAGGAGACCATGTGGTATCAGGGGTCAAACCTTAAACCAGAATCAGATGCTAGCAAGGCAAGACTTCTGTACTATCTCTCCAACCATCTTACATTCCTAAAAGGCATATTTCTTTCTACTCTTTGCAATCATAGATTATAAACTATGCTGTGTAATAGTCATTAAAATATTTAAAGATATTTCCTTTTCCCTTTACCTATATCAATTCTTCTCTTCTTAGGTTTAATCAAAATAAGTCACTAAATTAAACATCTGTTTCACATTTCCTGTATTTTGTGGTCAATGTGTTTTAAAGTAATTTGAGGATGCACACTTCTAAACCAAGTTTGACAAACATCAAGGTCAAATACCATTAATTCAACAATTTGTTCATTCAATTTCTACTAATGTACTTGTTTCTTCATCTTTTGAAAAGGTAATCATATCATTATATTGATGCATGATGAAATACATACTCATTATAATTCCATTCTTAGAAAGTACTGTCAAATTAGGGTTCTGTTTTACATTTTCCTTACTCATTTCATATGTATCCTTACTTATATATTGCATATAAATTTGCTTTATGCTTCCTATAATGTCATTGTATTAACTTTGGCGCTTACCTCCATCAGAATACAATATGTCATCTAATCATCTAAGCTGGACAAATTCAAAGAAATTTAGTATACTTTTTTTTTTTTGCTTTTTGGGTCACACCCAGCAATTCTCAGGGGTTTCTTCTGGCTCTGCACTCAGGAATTACTCCTGGCGGTGCTCGGGGGGACCATATGGGATGCCGGGGATCAAACCAGGGCCGGCATGAGCCGGTCGCATGCAAGACAAATGCACTACCCGCTGGGCTATCGCTCCGGCCCGAATTTAGTATACTATTAACTGCTGTCTTTGCAAACCTCTTATGCACATACATCTTTTCAAAGTAGTCAAGTATTTTTTCTTCAAAAAATTACTTTGTCATCATAACAATATTCTAAGTGATAAATACCAGATATTCAAAAATAATTAAGTTATTTTATTTGGGGGATTTCAGTCACACTGAGCTGTGCTCAGAACTTACACCCTGACTCTATGCCAGACATCTAACTGGGGCCAGCTACATGCAAGGCAAGTGCCTTACCCCCTCGACTTTCTGTCTGGCCCATAGATCATTTTAGCAGAAAAGTATTTCAACCTACTTAGACAAGTAATATAATGGAATGAAATAGGTCCATACTCATGAGGACCTGATCACCCAAAGGTCGAAAGTACTTCAGATTGCTACCATAGGGGAAAGTGCTAATGTTCTGACTTTTCTAGAGAGACTATAGTCTGTATGTGAAGTCTATATGTCAATTACTTCATTAGAAAAAATTTAATTAACACCATCTTCCCACAGTATCCAATCTGAGATCCCTACATAGACAGAAGCTAAAAGAGTAAGCAGAGTCTTAGCATCCAAATCCCATACCAGGATTGGCAATTTCAACATTTTGATTTTATAAAAAGTCAGCAAGAACTCTGGATACTTTACTGTTGCAGGACACCTAAAAGTCTAAAAGCCTCTGCATCTGCCCTGGATTGCCTCCTGCAGATCACTTTTTAGATAAGGGGTAGTTTAAATGTGGCACTTTATCTGACCATGTATTCTGTACTGGCAGATATAAATATTCTCTCATGCTACCATAATCATCATGGGACTAGCTAGATCTTACCAGCATATTTGC
This sequence comes from Cryptotis parvus, assembly GCA_021461705.1. Lineage (NCBI taxonomy): Eukaryota > Metazoa > Chordata > Mammalia > Eulipotyphla > Soricidae > Cryptotis > Cryptotis parvus. Next base: position 17,163 of record JAJIBD010023565.1, on the reverse strand, counting down.
CTGGCCACGTTGGATTTCTAAGTAATTAGACCAGAGAGAAATGCTGTTTGCCTCCAAGCAAGCAAGCATGGCTCCCTGATAACTCAAAGGCAACTGAAATACAAAACTACCATGAAGTAGACGAGACTCTTGTGAAGGCTTGGGGAAATATTTAACTGGCATTAGTATAGTCTTTGGTACAGAGACATGCCATATCAGAAACCCCCTTCTCTACCCTATAAAGGCATTTCCAGACAGCTCTTGGCTCAAAACATTGTGAGGTGCTGGGAGAAATTACCTGAGGGCATTTGACCCGTCCTGCCAGGGGAGGTTACATTTAGCTTATAGCTCCTCCCAGCTCTGCTATGAGGATTTGAATTAGCTCTGGGTCCTTGTAAACAGCCAGATGGTCTCCTGAAGTTGCTACATTTCTGTAGAACTATTTTCCTGTTTTCATCTCTAGATGGTCCAGCCCAGAATGGGCCGGGCTGGGGAGTTTGGGCGGATTTCTAGCTATAAAATAAGCTGCAAGAAGAAAGCCCTCTCTTTTCCCCCTTTTGCCATTTCAGCTTCCCTTGGTGTTTTTGCTCCTCCGTCCCTCTCATTCTCTGTTGGGCCTCAACACGTGGCAGCCATCTTGGCCTACACCTGGCTGGCACCTAGCTGGGAACCCAAAGTCCAATGCTCTTGGATTGTATACCCGAACCTGTGATAAGTAAAGCCTTTTAAAACTGCATCAGATTCCTGAGTCTTGATCCATTCCCCGCCGGCTTCGGAGGTAGAATGGAACTCGCTTCCCAGCACTGTTGGGGACCCCAGCACCATCCCCAACACTTTACAAAGCATCAAGTGAAATTAAATAGTCTTATTTTGATTTCAATAAATAAAAATCAACATCACCATCATATTAGCCTCTACCCATGATCCAGAATAGATTTTAAAAGCTAAACTTTGGAGTTTTAAACACAAGTCCTTCAAAAAGTTAATAAAAAGTTTCCTACAGGAGGATATAGAATGGAAAATGTTTCTTCATATGTCACAATCATTTTAAGGAAAAGTAAACTTGGAATATCATCTTTCGTAATCTGGTGATATTTTCTGATTTGGAATTTTTAATATTTAATATTATATGTTTAAGTATATATAGAAATACAACTAGTTTATATAACTAATTTATATAACTATTGATACTGTCAAAATTCTATGAGCAAAAATGCTTTTCTTTGACCTACAGTAGCTAAACAAATCTATTCCTTGTCTGAGAGCTGACTCTAGGAAGATTTCTGATATGCCAAAGTATAATACAACTGATTCTAACAAACAGCAGTACTGTGGGCAATTCTTTTAGAGTAGCTCTCTGAAATAAGCAACATAAATTACGCATTAGATTTGATCAGGTATTGCTATGCCTTCATTATTAGATCCAAATCTGCAATTACTAGAAAACTTTGGTTTGTAAGATGACTTTATTTTAGGAAATCAGAAGGGTACATTGGTGATTAGTATTTCTTTGCTACTGTTTTGGTTTCTCTCGCCAATAGACATTCCTTAAGCTAAAGAAAAATCTATTTAATATTCATCATCCCAGACCCAAAGATCTACACTTTTACTTTTCAACTAAGAACTAACCCAGGAATCAGCATTTTACCTTTTGTTTGACTAGAAAGAAAGATGCTTTATTTTAAACATTAAAATTGTGTGAATCACTAATCATCAGAGAGATGCAAATCAAAACAACAATGAGATACCACTTTACACCACAGAGACTGGCACATATTCAAAAGAGCAAGAACAACAAGTGCTGGCGTGGATGTGGGGAAAAGGGGACACTCATCCATTGTTGGTGGGAATGCCGGCTGGTACAGCCTTTCTGGAAAACAATATGGACTTTCCTCCAAAGACTAGAAATTGAACTCCCATTTGACCCAGCCATACCACTCCTGGGAATCTACTCTGGGAAACCAAAAATACGCAGCGGAAACACCATCCCTACTTTTATGTTCCTGGCAGCATTATTTACAATAGCCAGAATCTGGAAGCAACCAGAGTGCCCGAAAATCGATGACTGGATAAAGAAGCTTTGGTACATCTACACAATGGAATACTATGCAGCTGTTAGGAAAAATGAAGTTATAAAATTTGCCTATAAATGGATGGACATGGAGAAGATTATGTTGAGCGAAATTAGCCAGAAGGAGAGAGACAGATACAGAATGACTGCATTTATTTGCATGGCATAAATATATATGTACATATTATGATACCAATATCCAAGGTCAAGTGAAGCATATCTCGGGAGGTCTTGTCAAAGGTGGAAATTATCACAAACGTGTGGGAGTCAGAGTTTAGGTAAGACAGAAAATGGAACAGGGTGCTAATAATAGTCGAGGGTACTAATGCCAACCTAGAACTGAGCATTAAATAGAGGCAAAAGGATTCACATGACAACCTTTTAATGTATGTTCTGTAATCCATAGTCTGGAAGGGACGGAAAAGAGAAAGAGAGAGAAAGGGAAAGAAATAAAGAACCTGCCATGGAGCAGGGCTGGGGAAGGGGGAGGGAACCGGGGATGTTGTTGGTGGGAGATGGGCACTGGTGGAGGGACGGGTGCTGAAACACTGTATGACCAAAACCCAAACATGAACTTTTTAATTGTATATCTTTTTATTTGTATGGAGATGGGCACTGGTGGAGGGATGGTTGCTGAAACACTGTATGACCAAAACCCAAACATGAACTTTTTTAATTGTATATCTTTTTATTTGTATATCTCACAGTGGTATAATAAAATACTTAAAAAATAAATTAAAAAATTGTGTGAATCACTTTGCCACAATTAAATCTGTACACACAAATAAATTATGGCCCAGTAAAAGGAAAACCTACCACATGAGACAAAATATTAGCACATCATACCTCAGAAAAAAACCAATTTTCAAGATATATAAAGCATACAATATCAATTACAAGAAAACATTCATTTTCTCAATATCTAAAAGGGCTAACAGGCATATGAAAAACTGATCAGCATTACTGATTATCAAGAAAATGCAAATCAAAGTGACAGAGAATGTGCCATGAGACCTGTGAAAATGGTAGGGATGTTTGTGACAATAATTCACATTAAAAGATTAGAAACAACTAGTGTCAATGAGGACATGCTGAAAAAGAACTCATTCATAGCTGGTGGGACTGCTGTGTAATCAACCCTTTGGAAAATGGTATAGACTCTCCTCAGAAAATTAGGAATAGAATTTCCATATGACCACATTGAGGCCCCTCCTGGGAATCGATTCCCAAAACACTAGTGCATTAATTTGCAAGGATATATGTGCACCTATGTTCATCACAGCATTATTCACAACAAAGTCTGGAAATAACCCGAATGTTCAAAAGCAGATAAGTGAATAATGGAAATGTATATCTACATGTACATTCACTGTATCATTGCATCACTGTCTTCCTGTTAATCACCGATTTGCTAGAGCGGGCACCAGTAACATCTCCAAAAGCTCCAAGCAAGTGTAGCCCAAGGGCATCTGCTTGCTCCAGGGACAGAATGAGCCTCAAACTATTCTTCAGGTCATGGATTGGTCCACAATTGTTACTGGTTTTTGGCATATCAAATAAAACACAGGTAGCTTGCCAGGCTCTGTCTTGTAGGTGGTATACTCTCAGTAGAAGGTTCTCATCTCGAGGATTTACTGATGAAACTTAAAGGGGAAAGATCAGGTATTCTCTTGGGTGGAGCTCTGAGGAACTATGGAGTCTGGATGTTGAAAATGACCGACCTCATGATGTGTGGGTTGCTCTGGCTTCTTGCTAGGCTTACTGGGATGGTGGGTATCAGCTAGAATCTTCCTAGAACTGTATACAGTGTATAAATGTGAAAGATCCTGGGAAGGACCTGATCCTAAAATCAGTACAACTTAAGAATGTCATGCGGCTGAAGAGTGGCCGCATGTCAAACGGTGGGTCTGGCATGTTTCTCTCTTCCAGGGTAGCGAGCATGGAGGTGGAGGAGAGGGCAGAGGAGCACAAATCTCTACTCCAACTCTGGCCAACATGGCCCCTCCCGGCACGTGTGAGCGAACCATTGGAGCAATGTTGAACTCTGCCAGGGGCTGGCCAAGCCCAAATCTCCACTCCAATCTCAGCCCCTGGTGGAGTTCAACATTGCTAAAGGGTTCATTCACATGTGCCAGGGAGGGGCATGGCTGGCCAGACTTGGAGCGGAGATTTGGGCTCCCCCGCCCTTCCTCCTCCATGCCAGCTTCACCAGAAGAGAGACCCACAACAGATCCACAGCTCCGTCGGAAACCCCGGAAGAGATCCAGACCCATCCACTCCAGACCCACAGCTGTGCCACTTGGCCCCACATGGAAGCAACCCATGGAACTGACCTCCAGGTATATTCACATATATACATATATTTGTATACATACACATGCAATGATCACTTGATCACTTGATCACTTGAATCCCGTTAGTCATCGATTTGCTCGAGCGGGCGCCAGTAACATTTACATTGGACCTTATCACGTGCCAATGTAGCCCAATGGCATCTGGTTGATTCAGAAATATGAAGAGCCTCAAACCGTTCTTTCAGGGTCTTTACAAGGAAGTCTGACCATCTTGTAGGTGGGCGGCCACGTGATCTTTTGACATCCCGTGGGATCCAGTTGGTAATGGCTCTAGTCTAGCGGTTGTCTCCAAATCGCATTACATGTCCAGCCCATCTGATTTTCGATGCCTTGGCAAACGAGACAGCGTCCCTGATTCTGGAATAGCGACAGAGGTCAGAACTCCGGATTCCTTCTCTCACTTGAGTGAGGCGTGATATTCCAAGCATGGCTCTTTCGATGCCTCTCTGGGAGACCGAATAGCATTCTCATCCTGCTTTCATAGGGCCCAGGTCTCTGAGGCATATGTTAATGCAGGGAGAACAGCGGAGTCAAAGAGATGTGCCCAGAGCGGAGGTTCTTTGTCCTTTTAGCTATTTCTTCGATGCCTTTGAAGGCATTCGTTGCCGCTCTCTTCCTCCTGCACAGCTCAGGTTTTAGGTCGTTCATCATGTTGATTTCTTGACCTAGATGCACATAACTGCTGCATTCAGAGATGTTTGTTCCACTGAGAGTGAATGGGGCCTCTCGAACTAGTTCATTCTTCATAAACATAGTTTTCTTTAGATTCAGCTGTAGACCTATCTTTCCACATTCTTGGTCGAAGTCAGCCAGCATTTGTGCCACTTGGCTAATGTTTGGTGTTATTAGAACAATGTCATCAGCGAAGCAGAGGTGGTGTAGTTGCCGACGATCTATCTTCACTCCCATTCTACTTGTTGCATGATGTTCTCGAGGGTGGTGCTGAAGAGTTTTGGTGAAATGGTATCACCCTGTTGAACCCCTCTTTTGACACCAATGATCACTTCTTTGTAGAATGGTGAGATCCTGGTGGTGAATCTGTAATACAGCTCACGAAGGATCTTGATGTATTGGATTTGAACGCCCTGTTTCTCTAGGGCTTCCACAACAGCTTCAGTCTCCAGAGAATCAAAGGCTTTCTGTAAATCAATGAACGTGAAACAGTGCGGCATCTTGTACTCCCTACAAACCTCAATGAGCTTGGTTACTGTGTGGATATGGTCGATTGTGCTGAATCCTTTCCGAAGCCTGCTTGCTCGCATGGTTGTCCTTCGTCTAGTGTTTTGCTAATCCTGTTCCGGATGACTCGTGTAAACAGCTTGTAGATGACGGCCAACAGGGAGATGGAGGCGATAGTTGCCGATGTTGTGAATGTCTCCCTTCTTGAACAGTCGAACTGTCCTGCTGGTTTTCCATTGGGAAGGCACCTTGTATTCGGACAGGTAGCGTGTGAAGAGCCGAGCTAGTGTATTGATGAGAACCGACTGCAGATTCTTCAGGTGTTCGGGTTTGACTTTGTCTGGGCCTGGTGCTGTTCCCTTCTTTACCGACGAGATGGCATGTTGGATTTTAGAAGGGAAAACGTTGGGAATGACATATCCATCCTGTGGAATTTGGTATGTGGGCAGGTGGATGTGGCTATCAAAGAGATTTGAGTAGAAGTCCTGAATAATCTTCTCCATTGCCTTTCTGGAAAATGTGATAGACACATCAGAGAGTCAGAGGGCAGTCATTTTGGTCTTATAGTTGGCAAAGGACAGGCGGGCAGTGCGAATGCTTTTCTTTTTTTTTTTTTTTTCTTTTTGGGTCACACCCGGCAATGCTCAGGGGTTACTCCTGGCTCTGCACTCAGGAATTACTCCTGGCGGTACTTAGGGGACCATATGGGATGCCGGGATCGAACCCAGGCCGGCACAGGCCAGCCGCGTGCAAGGCTAATGCCTTACCCACTGGGCTATCGCTCCGGCCCCTGTGCGAATGCTTTTCCAGGCTTCTGCTGCATCTTCCAGTATTTCTGCTCCTCTGTCTTTGAGGTCTTCTTTTTATTGCTTCTCTGCACCGTTTAGCAAGCTTGGATGTTAGCATTTGGTCTCCTGAGGCTCGCACCTTGCCACGTTGGCAAATGAGCTCGAGAGTTTCTGAAGACAGGCATCCTTTTGTGTCTTTCTCTCTCTCGGCATTCTTCGCACAATCATGGAGGTGCTGAACCAGTCGGTTGTATTCTTCATCGATGGCTTCAATGGTGGTATCTTCCCATGTTGCTGCAATGGAGCCAAAAGAGTTCCCAGTTGGTGGTCGTTCTGGGAGTTCTCTTCTTAAACTTTGTAGCCTTTTCTCCCCGTTACGGGAAGTAGAATTTTGCACCGAAGGAGACGGTGGTCTGATCCTGTTTGGAATTTGGGGACGACAGCAACATCGGTCAGACAAAACCGTCGATTGAAGATGATGTGGTCAATTTCATTGTGGAGCTGTCCGCCAGGAGATTCCCATGTCCAACATTTCGCTTCTGCTTTCTGGAACTGTGAGTTCCCATGAATGGTCTTGGTGGACATGATGAACTCAGATAGTCTCTCACCCTCTTCGCTTTCATTCTAGGCCATGGGTCCCGAGACGTAATTCTTCAGCCAATCTTCTTGGTCCTATCTTGGCATTAAAATCACCGACTATGATCTTGTAGAAGGTGTGATCTTTTTATAGAACTCCAATTACATGTAGAATTTCTCAATTTCATCTTCTTTGTATGTGGATGTTTGTGCGTAGACAATGAAGATAGAAATTGCTGGCAGTGGGCCACATCTCTTCAAGTGTAATAGTCCTATTCGGTTTGTTAGGCATTCAAATGAATCAATGTTTACGGCCATGTTCGTGTTGACAAGGACTCCAACGCCACCGATGCCTCTTTTGTCGCATGTTCCAAGGAACAATTCTTCTCCGTGTCAAATACAGCATGATGCAACTGATGCCTCCTCATCTCAGTCAGACCAATGATGTCATACTTGATCTTTTTTGCTTGCAGCATCAGATCCTCAATATATGCTTCCGATGCCAGCGTACGTGCATTGAAAGTACAGACAGTTATTTTAGTCCTTCTTCATTTTGGCAGCCTAGGATGGCCATGAAATTTTATCAGGCACTGCTTGTTTGCCTTTCTTACTGCTGCCATATTAAGGACTCTTTGGGGTCAGGAAAATAAACATTTCTGTTACTGGATTTGGCATATCGAACACGCATTGGACAGCTTGCCAGGCTCTGCCATGCGGGCACTATATTCTCATTACTTTGTAGGGCTCTCTCAGAGGGATGGAGAAAATATTTATGGTAATTTGAGGTAAATCTCCAAATTTACCTGGGGAAAGCTGGTTTCTGCTCTGCCGGGTGTACCTGTGTACCTATATCACACGCAATGATATACTAATCAACTAAGAGGAAAAAAATTAAACCATCAATTTTGCTGCAACCTTGAGGGAATCTAATATAAGACAGAAGAAAAAAGGTCAATTATAAGTCTTGCTTATATGTGGAGGATAAAAAATACACAGTGAGAGATCAGATAGTCCCTAGTGAAAACAAATTCCGAGATATTATCTTTTTTTGTATTTTTTTTTTTGCTTTTTTGGGGTCACACCTGACAATGCTCAGGGGTTTCTCTTGGCTCTGCACTCAGGAATTACTCCTGGCGGTGCTCGGGCGACCATATGGGATGCCGGGATCGAACCCGGGCGGAACTGGCCGGCTGCTTGCAAGACAAATGCCCTACCCGCTGGGCTATCACTCTGGCACCCCAAGATATTATCAAGGAGCAGAAATACTGGGTGCAAATCCTGGAAGGAGAAGAGATCCAGAACACTGGTGGTGAAAGTGCTGAAGTAAAATTAATTGCAAGTATAAAAATATGGAAATTGTTGTTATAACATTAAGTCAAAAGAAACTTAAAGAAGTATAACACAAGCCAGGGGTCAGAGACAAAATACACGATGGAAGGCACTTACCTTATATGCAGTCAGTTCCATTTTGATCCCCAGAGACTGCCAGGACTGATACCTGAAACAGAGTTGAGAGTAAGTACTGAGTAAAAGTTGGTACGGCCAAACAAACACCCCTGCTCCAAAAAGTGCAAAATACCATTCAGAATAGCATCAACAGCAACATAATAAAATATAGAGATACTTATAGAAGGAAAGATCTATACAAGTGAAACTATGAAATTACTGAGGAAGACAAAGGACATGAAGAAATGGAAAGATAGTCTTTGTTCATGGATTAGAATCATTTGGGCTTCCATTTTTTAAAAAATACTAAATTTGAATACTAGAACAATACCACTCTAAATTTTATAAGGATTTTATGTCTCAAATGTTCCCTCCCCCATCCAATCCATCTAAAAAAGCACAATGTTTAGGGGACAGAGTATCTCTTTTTATTCTCTGTAAAGATATCTGTACATCTGTATTATTTCAAAGGAAGTAAGGAAATTGCCTTGCATGCAACCTGAGCACCATCAGTAGGGATTTCTCAATGCAAAGTCAGTATGAAGCCCTGAACAATGCTGAGTGAGTGCAGAGCCAGGATGAACACCCAGAACAATGTTGTGTGTATCCCCAAAGCCAACAATAAATAATAAACAAACAAATAAATAAATAAATAATGTGAAATGTTTTTATTCATAGCAATGACAGATTGCTTACTAATTCATCTCTCCTCTGGGGTATATAACTAGATTATATATTTGCCGTACCCTTGAGGTTAAATATGAGACTCAGTTGTGAGCAAAATAATGTAGATGAAAGTGCAAAGTGTACCATTTGTAACCCATGTCCATAAAGCCTATGCTCCCTCCGTAAGAACAATAGGAAAAATTCTGATAATCTGGAGGAGTTCAGAGACATAGAAATAAGGACCTTCAGTTCCTAAGCAGCTGCTGTGAAGAGCTGTATCCAGTTTATCACCTAATGAGAAGCAACTGTGTCAAGTTGTAAAAAATGTTAATAATAAGCTCAATGATGTAAACTCCCTGAAATATACATTCTTAAAAAATATAAACATTGTCTTTTCCCTGATCTTAAGGAGCAAAAAATATTAAGTGGAGCAAAGAAAGCCACTTCAACAAATGGTGCTGGGAAAACTGGGCAGCTACATGTAAAAAATGAACTTAGACCTCCTTCTAATGCCATGCACAAAAGTCAGATCAAAATGGATTCTAGATCTCAACATCAGACATGAATCTATAAGGTACATCGAAGAAAACATAGGAGAAGCGCTACGACATCGAAGCGAAACGAATCTTTAAAGATGACACACCACTGACCAAGCAAATGGAAGCAAAGATAAACAAATGGGATTATATAAAACTAAAAAGCTTCTGCACCTCAAAAGAAACAGTGACCAAGATACAAAGACCATCCACAGAGTGGGAAAGGATATTCACCCAATACCCATCTGACAAGGGGTTAATATCCAGGATATATCAGGCACTGGTAGCACTCCACAAGAAAAAAACAGCCAACCCCATCAAAAAATGGGGAGAAGAAATGAACAGAAGCTTCCAAAAAGAAGAAATTCGAATGGCCAAAAGGCATATGAAAAAGTGTTCTTCATCTTTAATCATCAAGGAGATGCAAATCAAAACAACAATGAGGTACCATCTTACACCACAGAGACTGGCACACATCCAAAACAGCAAGAACAACCGGTGCTGGCGTGGATGTGGGGAAAAAAGGGACTCTGATCCACTGTTGGTGGGAATGCCGACTGGTCCAGCCCTTTTGGAAAACAATATGGGCATTCCTCCGAAAACTAGATATTGAGCTCCCATTTGATCCAGCAATAGCACTCCTGGGAATATACCTGAGAGACCGAAAAACACATAGCAGAAACACTATCTGTACTTCTTTATTCATCTCTGCGCTATTCACTATAGCTAGAATCTGGAAACAACCTAAATGCCCGAGAACAGAGGACTGGCTAAAGAAACTGTGGTTCATCTAAACTATGGAATATTATGCGGCTGTCAGAAAAGATGAAATTATGAAATTTACCTGCAAATGGATGGTCATGGAGACTATCATGCTGAGTGAAATTAGTCAGAAGGAAAAGGACAGATATAGAATGACTGCATTCATTAATACAACATAAATAGATACCAGTGTTTTACTAAATGTGGGAAGCGGTAATGGCAGATTAAAACTCACCATTGAATATACACAAAGAGACTTAAGTGATAAACTCTAAATATCTGCAGGGCTAGGCACAATGTGTAAAATAAGAGGGAGAGATGCAGAGACAGAGAGAGAGACAGAGAGAGAAAGAGAGGAAACTGGGGTACCTGCTATTAGGGCAACATGGGGGGTGGGCGGGAGGGGTGGGATACATTGGTGGTGGAAATGGGGGCACTGGTGGAGGGATGGGTGCTGGTATACTGTATTACCAAGAACCAATTATGAACACCTTTGTAATTGTATGTTTTACGGTGGTATAATAAAAAATTTAAAAAATATATAATCATTTAGGTATCTAATACATAAAACTTTCTCAATTATTATATGTAATTAATTTACTTAGATCCCTAAGTAGCTAAAAAGCTCCCTAGAGCAAGAACTAAGCTTGGTTTTGCTCAGCAGCTAGTCTCCAGTCCTTGTACAATATCTAGCAGGTAACTGGTTTTCAATAACTCCTGTTAAATATATAGAAACATAAAATTACACAGCAGGTACAAAATTAGCAAATGGTTATTAAGTCAGAGCATAGGAGCAAAGAAAATGCCCATAAATATTTCATAAAATGCACTTCACTTATCTCTATTCCTTTAATATAAACATTTCAAAGTACTTGAAAAAATGTTGGTGGTTTTTAAAAGTACTTGTATAAATTCAGTTCTATCATAGATACCTAACACATTCTCTATGAGATTTTCTTTTATCACACTACATATATGTTCCTATATTTTTTCTTGACTGTGATTGTTGCTATGTGTCATATTCTAGCACTTAACTAATATTGCACCTATATTGGCACTATTCAACTGCTATGCTAATTTTACTTAATTTGTTCTGATTTCCAATAACTTTCTCCAAGCAAAACAGTTCCAGATGTCTTACTAATACAACTTTGTCTTTATATTTACATGAGTTTAGATTAGAAAGAAAACCCAAGCACAAAATGAAGAGAAATTGCTGAACACTAATCTCTCTTCATCTACTCTGACTGTTAAGCCAAATCAAAGCCAACAAGCATCTTTACATGTTACTGCACTTACTGCCAGTCAGTGCCAAAATAGACAATCTTAACAGGGTTAGAAGAGCAATGTGGTGCTTATAGTATGTGTGCTGCCAAGACAACGGGGTGTATTGCATCTGTTGCCTGGGATACACATTGACAACATCCAACAAATAAGCTATGTGCTTTACTGTTTGAGAAAAGCTAAAAGTGTGTATATCAAGCAGAAGTTGAAGAGTTTCTTTATAGATAAGCATGTTCCAAGAAGTCACAAAAAATTAGACCAAATAATCAACTAAATAGCAGCTCTGTACCTCAATTTTTATAGGAGGAATGTGACAAAGATTGCTCTCAATTTGACATAATGTAATTAATTGGCTCTAGACATGCCTGCTCAGCAGCTCACCATGAAATGAAGGAATACTTTAACCAATGACAATAATCTTCCCTTTACCTATAATAAGGTCATATAACTAAAACAAATTTTCTATTTCCAAGATTCAATTCTCCAGGATATCCTGCTTTGTAAATGATACAGTAAACTAAAGAGGGGCCACAAATTCATGAACATCCTTCTCAACAGAAGTATATTTACTTTTACGTAATTCTGGGCTATCCTGATCAACAGGTAAGTGTTAAACCTGTCCCAGATCTAATCATTAGAAAGCTTGGTCTAATGATTAGAACCAAAATTATTAGTTTGGTAGTTTTCACTTTGTTAATCTAGAGACTTTAATTTCCATTTATTCAGTTTAATTCTCTCCCCAGTGGAGAGAGAAAATGATAAGGTCCTAAAACTACATGGCTAACGAGGGGAAAACTAGTTTAACATGTCTATCTAACAGTCACTGTCAGAACACTAGGCTTAGAAATAGAGTTTCTCTATTTCCCTTCAAATTGACCAAGACAACAGACGGATATATTTTGACTTGATGCCCGAATACTATTACCTTAAGGCAGAAAACTCACCCATTAAGGATCAATGAAATCCTTGACAGGCCAAATCTTAGATTTTAAAGTACAAGTCTGATAGAAAATATTGTATATAAAAATACAAAGAGGAAACACATAAAAAAAGTTATGATGGTGTGACCTAACCTTAACCCCTAACCCAATTACGGACACCCGGCAGTCATCTTTCTTTACCATCTTTACTGACACCATGTTTGTCAAACTAATCGAGAACCTCCAGTGGAACTATCGAGGCACAGGCCATGTGTCCTCCGGCTACGTGGAGTGGCTGAAGGGTATGTCTTGCTTGTTAGGGAGGAGAGCAACATCACACTCAGCAATGCTCAGGGATTACTCCTGGCTCTGCACTCAGGAATTACTCCTGGCAGTGCTTAGCCCAGCAAAGCAAATGTAGAGAAGAGATAAAGGAAGACCTCAAGGAGAGAAGAGCAGAAATACTGGAAGATGCAGCAGAAGCAGGGGAAAAGCATTCGCAATGCCCGCCTGTCCTATGCCAACTATGATAACAAGATGAAGGCCCTTCACGTACCGATGGATCTATCACATCTTCCAGAAAGGCAAAGGGAGAAGAATATCCATGACTTCCCTCAGATCTCTTTGACAGCCAAGTCCACCTGCCCACATAACAAATTCCCGAGGATGGATATGTCGTTCCCAACGTTCTCCCTTCTGAAATATGACATGCCATTTCTTCTGTAAAGAAGGGAACAGCACCAGGCCCAGACAAAGTCAGACCTGAACACCTGAAGAATCTGCCTTGAGTACTCATCAATACACTGGTGCAGCTCTTCACACCCTATCTAATAAAAGGTGCCCCCCCCATTGGAAAACCAGCAAGAACAGTTCTACTATTCAAGAAGGAGACATCCACGACATCGGCAACTATCGCCCCATCTGCCTGTTGCCTGTCATCTACCAGCTGTTCACTCGAGTCATCTTGAACAGGATTGGCCAGAACATTAGATGAAGGGCAAATCATGCGAGCAATTGGCTTCTGAAAAGAATTCAGCATGCACTATTTTTACTAAAATATTTTTTTAAACTTTTTATTTTTACAATTACAAAGATATACAATTAAAAAGTTCATATTTGGGTTTTTGGTCATACAGTGTTCCAGCACCCATCCCGCCACCAGTGCCCATCTCCCACCACCAACGTCCCCGGTTCCCTCCCCCTCCCCAGCCTTCCTCCATGGCAGGTTCTTTATTTTTTTCCATTTCTCTCTCTTTCTCTTTTCCTTCCCCTCCAGACTATGGATTACAGAACATACATTAAAAAGGTTGTCATGTGTATCTTTTGCCTCTATTTAATGCTCAGTTCCTAGGTTGGCATTAGTACCCTTCGACAATTGATAGCACACTGTTCCATTTTCTGTCTTACCTAGCCTCTGACTCCCACACATTTGTGATAATTTCCACCTTTGACAAGACCTCCTGATATATGTTTCACTTGACCTTGGATATTGGTATCATAATATGTACATATATTTATGTTATGCAGATAAATACAGTGATTCTGTATATGTCTCTCCTTCTGGCTAATTTAGCCTCAACATAATCTTCTCCATGTCCATCCATTTATAGGCACATTTTATAACTTCATTCTTCCTAACAGCTGCATAGTATTCCATTGTGTAGATGTACCAAAGCTTCTTTATCCAGTCATCTATTTTCGGGCACTCTGGTTGCTTCCAGATTCTGGCTATTGTGAATAATGCTGCTATGAACATAAAAGTAGGGATGGTGTTTCCGGGCCACGTATTTTTGGTTTCCCAGAGTAGATTCCCAGGAGTGGGCTATGGCTGGGTCAAATGGGAGTTCAATTTCTAGTCTTTGGAGGAAAGTTCATATTGTTTTCCAGAAAGGCTGTACCAGCCGGCATTCCCACCAACAATGGATGAGTGTCCCCTTTTCCCCACATCCATGCCAGCACTTGTTGTTGTTGCTCTTTTGGATATGTGCCAGTCTCTGTGGTGTAAAGTGGTATCTCATTGTTGTTTTGATTTGCATCTCTCTGATGATTAGTGATGATGAGCATTTTTTTTCATATGTTTTTTGGCCATTCAATTTCTTCCTTGCTGAATCTGCACCTCAAAAAGAAACAGTGACTAAGATACAAAAGCAGTCCACAGAATGGGAAAGAATATTCACCCAATGCCCATCTGATAAGGGGTTAATATCCAGGATATATCAGGCACTGGTAGAACTTTACAAGAATAAAACAAACAACCCCATCAAAAATGGGGAGAAGATATTTTTACTTAAAAATATTTAATTATTTGATCACATGATATCCCATTATTAGTCGATCACTCGAGCCTTCCAAAAGGATTCAGCACAATTGACCATATACACATGGTGGTAACCAAGCTCATTGAAGTTTGTAGGGAGTTCAAGATGCCACTCAGTCTCATGTTCATTGATTTAAAGAAAGTCTTTGATACTGTGGAAACTGAAGCAGTCACCGAAGCACTAGTTAAACAGGGCATTCAATCCCAATACATCAAGATCCTTTGTGAGCTGTATTACAGATTCACCACCAGGATTTCACCATTCTAAAAAAGAAGTGATCATCAATGTCAAAAGAGGGTTCGGCAGGGTGATACCATTTCACCAAAACTCTTCAGCGCCACCCTCGAGAATATCGTGTGACAGTTAGAATGGGAAGGAATGGAATTGAAGGTAGACGGTCGGCAACTACAACCACCTCTTGCTGAGCTGATGACTTCATTCTAATAACACTAAACATTAGCCAAGCAGAACAAATGCTGGCTGACTTCGATAGAATGTGTAAATATAGGGTCTACAGCTGAATCTGAACTAAACTATGTTCATGAAAAATGAACTAGTTCCAGAGGCCCCATTCACTCTCAATGGAACAAACATCTATGAATGCAGCAGCATGTGTACCTAGGTCAAGAATCAACATGATGAACGACCTAAAACCTGAGCTGCACAAGAAGAAGAGAGTGGAATGGAATGCCTTCAAAAGCATCGAAGAAATAGCTAAAAAAGACAAAGACCCTCGAGGCTCCAGGCACATCTCTTCAATTCTACTGTTCTCCCTGCAGTAACATATACCTCAGAGACCTGAGCCCTACGAAAATAGGATGCAAATGCTATTTGTGTCTCCCAAAGAGGAACTGAAAGTGCTATGCTTGGAATATCATGCCTCACTCAAGTGAAAGAAGGATTGAGCTCTGACCTCCATCGCTGTTCCAGAGTCAGGGACGCAGTCTTGTTTGCCAAGGCATCAAAAATCAGATGGGCTGGACATGTAATACTATTTCGGGATATGATTACTGGACTAGAGCCGTTACCGACTGGATCCCACAGGATGTCAAAAGATCACGTGGCTGACAACCAACAAGATCGTCAGACTCTTCTTCAAGACCCTGAACAAATGGTTTTTAGGCTCTTCGTATTCCTGAAGCTAAACCAGATGCCACTGGGCTACACTGGCACATGATAGGGTCAAATGGAAATATTTTTTGTGCGGCGCCCGAGCAAATCGTTGAATATCTGGATGTCAAGTATCAAGTGAAGTGATCTATTGATATCCACACATTGGAACAATGCTACCAGCAGTATAATGTGAAGAATCTAGGTACCGTGTCAAGCTCACCTGGAATTGGCCTACTCATCTGCAGAATCCTGACAACACTTTGTTCAATCACCATTCTTTAACTTCTGATGACTGACCTTGTGTATTTTCTTCCAAATACATAAAATTATATAAGAATTCACTGCTTAAGCATAATGACTGCCCACTATTGATGTGCGGTGTCATTTAAAATCAACTGGCATTTAACCAAACCTTTATCTTTATTTTTTAGGACCCAAGAAAACAACACATATTTCTTCCATCTATGTCCCTATCATGCTAAGCAGCTTTATCCAAACTGCAAGGAAATATCAAAATTGTTTTGGAAAAATAAGCACGTTTCATTTTTTTTTAAATACAATGAGTTCACACTTAACATATGAAGTATTTAATTTATTATATCTCCTGGCTGGGGTGGTGGATATGAATTAAATGAACATAGTCACTCTGAAAAAACCCTGCCTCCAGATGTGACTGTCCTGAAAATGAAATTCATACAATATGTACACTATTTCCCAGCCCAAGTGAATAATTCATACTACGCTCCAGAAGCTTCCCATAACCAAATATAAAGCATCCTGTCTGCCTGCATTACCTCTTCCCTCTTTTTTATGTCTTTTGAAATGAAAATTTCTGAATATTGTATCTTAATAGCCATGATTTTTTGCCATGAATTTTTTGTTCTTATCAGCTTCTTCTAATTCAGAAAAAAAATTACTTCTTTTCATACAAGTCTAACTCTATTCATTCTAAACCCAATGTCCACACATACAGGAAAACAAACAAGATTCTGTGTTTAAAACCATTGCCAGTTTTTATCCTAACTTGCCATGGAATCCTTTGAAACTTTACCTTCTGTATAGAACCACAAATAGTCATTTCTGAATCCTTTTTTGTATTTAAGCACCTATTAAAGCTCTTATTTCTTATAACTTCTAATAGATAAGTTATTCCTTACAACATCTACATGAC
>JAJIBD010023564.1:0-13166 GCA_021461705.1 Cryptotis parvus | reverse complement strand
ATCACTTGATCACTTGATCACTTGAATCCCGTTATTGGTCGATTTGCTCGAGCGGGCGCCAGTAGCATTTCCATTTGACCCTATCACGTGCCAATGTAGCCCAATGGTATCTGGTTGATTCAGGAATATGAAGAGCCTCAAACCGTTCCTTCAGGGTCTTTACAAAGGAAGTCTGACCATCTTGTAGTTGGGCGGCCACGTGATCTTTTGACATCCCGTGGGATCCAGTCGGTAATGGCTCTAGTCCAGCGGTTTTCTCCAAATCGCATTACATGTCCAGCCCATCTGATTTTCGATGCCTCGGCAAACGAGACAGCGTCCCTGATTCTGGAATAGTGACAGAGGTCAGAACTCCGGATTCCTTCTCTCACTTGGAGTGAGGCGTGATATTCCAAGCATAGCTCTTTCATTTCCTCTCTGGGAGACCCGAATAGAATTCTCATCCTGCTTTCGCAGGGCCCAGGTCTCTGAGGCGTATGTTAATGCAGGGAGAACGGTGGAGTCAAAGAGATGTGCCCGGAGCCAGAGGTTCTTTGTCCTTTTAGCTATTTCTTTGATGCCTTTTAGGCATTCCATGCCGCTCTCTTCCTCCTGCAGCGAGCTCAGGTTGTAGGTCGTTCATCATGTTGATTTCTCGACCTAGGTACATATAACTGCTGCATTCAGAGACGTTTGTTCCATTGAGAGTGAATGGGGCCTCTGGACTAGTTCATTCTTCATGAACATAGTTTTCTTCAGATTCAGCTGTAGACCTATCTTTCCACATTCTCGGTCAAAGTCAGCCAGCATTTGTGTCGCTTGGCTAATGTTTGGTGTTATTAGAACGATGCCATCAGCGAAGCGGAGGTGGTGTAGTTGCCGACCATCTATCTTCACTCCCATTCCTTCCCATTCTAATTGTTGCATGATGTTCTCGAGGGTGGCGCTGAAGAGTTTTGGTGAAATGGTATCACCCTGTCGAACCCCTCTTTCACATTAATGATCACTTCTTTGTAGAATGGTGAAATCCTGGTGGTGAATCCGGAATACAGCTCACGAAGGATCTTGATGTATTGGGTTTGAACACCCTGTTTGGCTAGGGCTTTGATGACTGCTTCCAGTCTCTACAGAATCAAAGGCTTTCTGTATATCAATGAACTTGAGACAGAGCGGCATCTTGTACTCCCTATAAACCTCGATGAGCTTGGTTACTGTGTGGATATGGTCGATTGTGCTGAATCCTTTCCGGAAGCCTGCTTGCTCGCATAGTTGTCCTTCATCTAGTGTTCTGCTAATCCTGTTCAAGATGACTCCTGTAAACAGCTTGTAGATGACAGACAACAGGCAGAGGGGGCGATAGTTGCCGATGTCGTGAATGTCTCCCTTCTTGAACAGTAGAACTGTCCTGCTGGTTTTCCATTGGGAGGGCACCTTGCATTCAGACAGGTAGCGTGTGAAGAGCCGAGCTAGTGTATTGATGAGTACCGATGGCAGATTCTTCAGGTGTTCGGGTCTGACTTTGTCTGGGCCTGGTGCTGTTCCCTTCTTTTACCGACGAGATGGCATGTCGGATTTCAGAAGGGAGAATGTTGGGAATGACATATCCATCCTGTGGAATTTGGTATGTGGGCAGGTGGATGGGGCTATCAAAGAGATTTGAGTAGAAGTCATGGATAATCTTCTCCATTGCCTTTCTGGAAGATGTGATAGATCCATCAGGGCGTTGGAGGGCAGTCATCTTGGTCTTATAGTTGGCGAAGGACAGGCGGGCGGTGAGAATGCTTTTCCTGGTTTCTGCTGCATCTTCCAGTATTTCTGCTCTTCTGTCTTTGAGGTCTTCTTTTATCGCTTCTCTGCACCGTTTAGCAAGCTTGGATGTTAGCATTTGGTCTCCTGAGGCTCGCGCCTTGCCACGTTGGTGAATGAGCTCGAGAGTTTCTAAAGACAGGCGTCCCTTTTGTGTCTTTCTCTCTCTCGGCATTCTTCGCACAATCATGGAGGTGCTGGAACCAGTCAGTTGTATTCTTCATCGATGTCGTCAATGATGGTATCTTCCCATGTTGCTACAATGGTGCCAAAGAGTTCCCAGTTGGTGGTCGTTCTGGGAGTTCTCTTTCTTAAACTTTGCAGCCTTTTCTCCCCGTTGCGGGAGGTAGAATTTTGCACGAAGGAGACGGTGGTCCGATCCTGTCTGGAATTTGGGGACGACAGCTACATCGGTCATACAAAACCGTCGATTGAAGATGATGTGGTCAATTTCATTGTGGAACTATCCGCCAGGAGATTCCCATGTCCAACGTTTCTCTTCAGCCTTCTGGAACTGTGAGTTCCCATGAATGGTCTTGGGGGACATGATGAACTCAGATAGTCTCTCACCGTGTTCATTCCATTCTAGGCCATGGGTCCCAATGTGGAGTTCTTCAGCAGATTTTCTTGGTCCTATCTTGGCATTAAAATCACCGACTATGATCTTATAGAAGGTGTGATCTTTTTATAGAACTCCTCCAATTCCATGTAGAATTTCTCAATTTCATCTTCTTTGTATGTGGATGTTAGTGCGTAGACAATGAAGATAGAAATTGCTGGCAGTGGGCCACATCTCTTCAAGTGTAATCGTCCTATTCGGTTTGTTAGGCATTCAAATGAATCAATGTTTACGGCCATGTTCGTGTTGACAAGGACACCAACACCACCGATGCCTCCTTTTGGTCGCATGTTCCAAGGAACAATTCTTCTCCGTTGTCAAATACAGCATGATTCAACAGACGCTTCCTCGTCTCAGTCAGACCAATGATGTCGTACTTGAACTTTTTTCACTTGCACATCAGATCCTCAATATATGCTTCCGATGCCAGCGTACGTGCATTGAAAGTACAGACAGTCATTTTAGTCCTTCTTCGTTTTGGCAGCCTAGGATGGCCATGAAATTTTATCAGGCACTGCTTGTTTGCCTTTCTTACTGCTGCCATATTAAGGGCTCTTTTGGGGTCAGGAAAATAAACATTTCTGTTACTGGATTTGGCATATTGAACACGCATCGGACAGCTTGCCAGGCTCTGCCATGCGGGCACTATATTCTCATTACTTTGTAGGGCTCTCTCAGAGGGATGGGGAGAATATTTATGGTAATTTAGAGGTAAATCTCCAAATTTACCTGGGGAAAGCTGGTTTCTGCTCTGCCTGGGTGTACCTGTGTACCTATATCACACGGCAAATGATATACTAATCAACTAAGAGGAAAAAAAGTACAAACCATTCAATTTTGCTGCAAATCCTTGAGGGAATCTAATATAAAGACAGGAAGAAAAAAAGGCCAATTTATGGGTGTTCGCTTATATGTGGAGGGATAAAAATACACAGTGAGAGAGATCAGATAGTCCCTAGTGAAAAAACAAATTCCGAGGGATATTATCTTTTTTTGGTATTTTTTTTTTGCTTTTTGGGTCAAGCACCTGACAATGCTCAGGGGTTTCCTCGGCTCTGCACTCAGGAATTACTCCTGGCGGTGCTCGGGGCGACCATATGGGATGCCGGGATTGAACCCGGGCCGAACTGGCCGGCTGCTTGCAAGACAAATGCCCTACCCGCTAGGTTATCACTCTGGCACCCCAAGATATTATCAAGGAGCAGAAATACTGGGTGCAAATCCTGGAAGGAGAAGAGATCCAGAATACTGGTGGTGAAAGTGCTGAAGTAAAATTAATTGCAAGGATAAAAATATGGAAATTGTTGTTATAACATTAAGTCAAAAGAAACTAAAAGAAGTATAACTGGCCAGGGGTCAGAGACAAAATACACGATGGAAGGCACTCACCTTATACGCAGTCAGT
Source organism: Cryptotis parvus (assembly GCA_021461705.1). Taxonomy (NCBI): domain Eukaryota; kingdom Metazoa; phylum Chordata; class Mammalia; order Eulipotyphla; family Soricidae; genus Cryptotis; species Cryptotis parvus. Next base: position 9,357 of record JAJIBD010023564.1, on the reverse strand, counting down.
TCCATTTTGATCCCCAGAGACTGCCAGGACTGATACCTGAAACAGAGTTGAGAGTAAGTACTGAGTAAAAAGTTGGTACATGCTAAACAAACACTCCCTGCTCCAAAAAGTGCAAAATACCATTCAGAATAGCATCAACAGCAACATAATAAAAAATCTAGAGATACTTTATAGAAGGAAAGATCTATACAAGTGAAACTATGAAATTACTGAGGAAGACAAAGGACATGAAGAAATGGAAAGATAGTCTTCGTTCATGGATTAGAATCATTTGGGCTTCCCATTTTTAAAAAATACTAAATTTGAATACTAGAACAATACCACTCTAAATTTTATAAGGATTTTATGTCTTAAATGTTCCCTCCCCCATCCAAATCCATCTAAAGCACAATGTTTAGGGGACAGAGTATTCTTTTTTATTCTCTGTAAAGATATCTGTACATCTGTATTATTTCAAAGGAAGTAAGGAAATTGCCTGCATGCAACCTGAGCACTATCAGTAGGGATTTCTCAATGCAAAAAGTCAGTATGAAGCCCTGAACAATGCTGAGGAGTGCAGAGCCAGGATAACACTCCAGAACAATGTTGTGTGTATCCCCAAAGCCAACAATAATAAATAATAAAAACAAACAAATAAATAAATAAATAATGTGAAATGTTTTTTATTCATAGTAATGACAGATCGCTTACTAATTCTCTCTCCTCTGGGGTATATAACTAGATTATATTTTGCCGTACCTTTGAGGCTTAAATATGAGACTCCAGTTGGGAGCAAAATAATGTAGATGTAAAGTGCAAAGTGTACCATTTGTAACCCATGTCCATAAAGCCTATGCTCTCTCCCTAAAGAACAATAGGAAAAATTTTGATAATCTGGATAAGTTCAGAGACATAGAAATAAGGACCTTCAGTTCCTAAGCAGTTGCTGTGAAGAGCTGTATCCATTTATCACCTAATGAGTAGCTACCTGTGTCAAGTTGTAAAAAATACAATAATAAGCTCAACGATGTAAACTCCCCTGGAAATATACATTCTCTAAAAAATATAAACATTGTTTTTTCCTGATCTTAAGGAGCAAAAAATATTAAGTGGAGCAAAGAAAGCCACTTCAACAAATGGTGCTGGAAACTGGGTAGCTCATGTAACAAAAAATGAACTTAGACTCCTTCTAATGCCATGCACAAAAGTCAGATCAAAATGGATTCTAGATCTCAATATCAGACATGAATCTATAAGGTACACGAAGAAAAACATAGGAGAAACGCTCACGACATCGAAACGAAATGAATCTTTAAAGATGACACACCACTGACCAAGCAAATGGAAGCAAAGATAAACAAATGGGATTATATAAAACTAAAAAAGCTTCTGCACCTCAAAAGAAACGGTGACCAAGATACAAAGACAATCCACAGAGTGGGAAAGGATATTCACCCAATACCCATCTGACAAGGGGTTAATATCCAGGATATATCAGGTACTGGTAGCACTCCACAAGAAAAAAACAGCCAACCCCATCAAAAAATGGGGAGGAAGAAATGAACAGAAGCTTCAAAAAAGAAGAAATTCGAATGGCCAAAAGGCATATGAAAAAGTGTTCTTCATCTTTAATCATCAGGAGATGCAAATCAAAACAACAATGAGGTACCATCTCACACCACAGAGACTGGCACACATCCAAAACAGCAAGAACAACCGGTGCTGGCGTGGATGTGGGGAAAAAAGGGACTCTGATCCACTGTTGGTGGGAGTGCCGACTGGTCCAGCCCTTTTGGAAAAAACAATATGGGCATTCCTCCGAAAACTAGATATTGAGCTCCCATTTGATCCAGCAATAGCACTCCTGGGAATATACCTGAGAGACCAAAAAACACATAGCAGAAACACTATCTGTACTTCTTTATTCATCTCTGCGCTATTCACTATAGCTAGAATCTGGAAACAACCTAAATGCCTGAGAACAGAGGACTGGCTAAAGAAACTGTGGTTCATCTACACTATGGAATACTATGCGGCTGTCAGAAAAGATGAAATTATGAAATTTACCTGCAAATGGATGGACATGGAGACTATCATGCTGAGTGAAATTAGTCAGAAGGAAAAGGACAGATATAGAATGACTGCATTCATTAATAGGATATAAATAGATACCAGTGTTTTACTAAATGGGAAATGGTAATGGCAGATTAAAACTCACCATTGAATATACACAAAGAGACTTAAGTGATAAACTCTAAATATCTGCAGGGCTAGCCACAATGTGTAAAATAAGAGGGAGAGAGATGCAGAGACAGAGAGAGAGACAGAGAGAGAAAAGAGAGGAAACTGGGGCTACCTGCTATTAAGGCCATGGGGTGGGCGGGAGGGGGGGGGTACATTGGTGGTGGAAATGGGGCACTGGTGGAGGGATGGGTGCTGGTATACTGTATTACCAAGAACCAATTATGAACACCTTTGTAATTGTATGTTTTACGGTGGTATAATAAAAAATTTAAAAAATATATAATCATTTAGGTGGCTAATACATAAAACTTTCTCAATTATTATATGTAATTAATTTACATTTTTAGATCCCCCAAGAGCTGTGAAGCTCCTGGGAGGAAGAACTAAGTTGTTTTGCTTAGCAGTAGTCTCCAGTCCTTGTACAATATCTAGCAGGTAACTGGTTTTCAATAACTCCTGTTAAATATATAGAAACATAAAATTACACAGCAGGTACAAATTAGCAAATGGTGATTGCGTCAGAGCATAGGAGCAAAAAAAATTTCCATAAATATTTCCATAAAATGCACTTCACTTATCTCTATTCCTTGAATATATACATTTCAAAAAGTAATTTGAAAATGTTGGTGGTTTTTAAAAGTACTTGTATAAATTCAGTCTTATCATAGATACTTCAACACATTCTCTATGAGATTTTCTTTTATCATACTACCTGATATGTTCCTATATTTTTCTTGACTGTGATTGTTGCTATGTGTCATATTCTAGCACTTAACTAATATTGCACCTATATTGGCACTATTCAACTGCTATGCTAATTTTACTTAATTTGTTCTGATTTCCAACAACTTTCACTCCAAGCAAAATAATTGCAGATGTCTTACTAATACAACTTTGTCTTTATATTTACATGAGTCTAGATTAGAAAGAAAACTCTGTACAAAATGAAGAGAAATTGCTGAACACTAATCTCTCTCTTCATCTACTCCTGGCCTGTTACTAGCCCAAATCAAAGCCAACAACATCTTTTAGATGTTACTGCATTTACTGCCAGTCAGTGCCAAAATAGACAATCTTAACAGGGTTAGAAGAGCAATGTGGTGCTTATAGTATGTGTGCTGCCAAGACAACGGGGGTGTATTGCATCTGTTGCCTGTGGGTTACACAATTTGATAACATCCAACAAATAAGCTATGTGCTTTACTGTTTGAGAAAAGCTAAAAGTGTGTATATCAAGCAGAAGTTGAAGAGTTTCTTTATAGATATGCATCTCCAAGAAGTCACAAAAATTAGACCCAAATAATCAACTAAATAGCAGCTCTGTACCTCAACTTTTTTATAGGAGTGTAATGTGGACAAAGATTGTCTCTCAATTTGACATAAATGTAATTAATTGGTTTAGATATGCCTGCTCAGCAGCTTACCAAGTGAAAAATGAAGGAATACTTTAACTAATGACAATAATCTTCCCTTTTACCTATACTATTGTCTTATAACTAAAAACAAATTTTCTATTTCCCAAGATTCACTTCTCCAGGATATCCTGCTTTGTAAATGATACAGTAAACTAAAGAGGCCACACATCATGAACATCCTTCTCAACAGAAGTATATTTACTATTGCTAATTCTGGGCTATCCTGATCAACAGGTAAGCGTTAAACCTGTCCGCAGATCTTACCATTAGAAGCTTGGTCTAATGATTGGGTCCACAAAATTATTAGTTTGGTAGTTTTTGCTTTGTTAATCCAGAGACTTTAATTTCCATTTATTCGCTTTAATTCTCTCTCCCCAGTGGAGAAAAATGATAAGTCCTAAAACTACATGGCTAACGAGGGCAAACTAGTTTAAAACAATGTCTATCTAACAGTCACTGTCAGAACACTAGGCTTAGAAATAGAGTTTCTATTTCCTTCCAAATTAACCAAGACAACAGATGGATATATTTTGACTGATGCCTCGAATATTATTACCTTAAGAAATCTCACCCACAGGATCAGAATCCTTGACAGGCCAAATCTTTAGATTTTGAAGTGCAATCTGATAGAAAATATTGTATAAAAATATAAAGAGGAAACATAAAAAAGCTATGATGGTGTGACCTAACCTTAACCCTAACCCAATTACGGACAACCTGCAGCCATTTTTCTTTACCATCTTTACTGACACCAATGTTTATCAAACTAATTGGGAACCCTCCAGTGGAACCATCGGGCACAGGCCATGGGTCCTCCGGCTACGTGGTGGCTGAAGGGTATGTCTAGCTTGTTAGGGAGGGAGAGCAACATCACACTCAGCAATGCTCAGGGATTACTCCTGGCTCTGCACTCTGAGGAATTACTCCTGGCAGTGCTTAGCCCAGCAAAGCAATGTAGAGAAGAGATAAAGAAGACCTCAAGGAGAGAGAAGAGCAGAAATACTGGAAGATGCAGCAGAAGCAGGAAAAAGCATTCGCAATGCCCGCCTGTCCTATGCCAACTATGATAACAAGATGAAGGCCCTTCAACGTACCGATGGATCTATCATCTTCCAGAAAGGCAAAGGAGAAGAATATCCATGACTTCCCCTCAGATCTCTTTGTAGCCAAGTCCACCTGCCCACATAACAAATTCCTGAGGATGGATATGGCGCTCCCAACGTTCTCCTTCTGAAATATGACATGCCATTTCTTCTGTAAAGAAGGGAACAGCACCAGGCCCAGACAAAGTCAGACCTGAACACCTGAAGAATCTGCCTTCCGAGTACTCATCAATACACTGGTGCAGCTCTTCACACCTATCTAATAAAAGGTGCCCTCCCATTGAAAACCAGCAAGACAGTTCTACTGTTCAAGAAGGAGACATCCACGACATCGGCAACTATCGCCCCATCTGCCTGTTGCCTGTCATCTACCAGCTGTTCACTCGAGTCATCTTGAACAGGATTGGCAGAACATTAGATGAAGGGCAATCATGCGAGCAATCTGGCTTCTGAAAAGAATTCAGCATGCACTATTTTTACTTAAATATTTTTTTAAACTTTTTATTTTTACAATTACAAAGATATACAATTAAAAAGTTCATATTTGGGTTTTGGTCATACAGTGTTCCAGCACCCATCCCGCCACCAGTGCCCATCTCCCACCACCAACGTCCCCGGTTCCCTCCCCCTCCCCCAGCCTTCCTCCATGGCAGGTTCTTTATTTTTTCCATTTCTCTCTCTTTATCTTTTCCTTCCCCCCAGACTATGGATTACAGAACATACATTAAAGGGTTGTCATGTGTATCTTTTTGCCTCTATTTAATGCTCAGTTCTAGGTTGGCATTAGTACCCTCGACAATTGATAGCACACTGTTCCATTTTCTGTCTTACCTAGCCTCCTGACTCCCACACATTTGTGATAATTTCCACCTTTGACAAGACCTCCTGATATATGTTTCACTTGACCTTGGATATTGGTATCATAATATGTACATATATTTATGTTATGCAGATAAATACAGTGATTCTGTATATGTCTCTCCTTCTGGCTAATTTCGCTCAACATAATCTTCTCCATGTCCATCCATTTATAGGCACATTTTATAACTTCATTCTTCCTAACAGCTGCATAGTATTCCATTGTGTAGATGTACCAAAGCTTCTTTATCCAGTCATCTATTTTCGGGCACTCTGGTTGCTTCCAGATTCTGGCTATTGTGAATAATGCTGCTATGAACATAAAAGTAGGGATGGTGTTTCCGCTGCGTATTTTTGGTTTCCCAGAGTAGATTCCCAGGAGTGGTATGGCTGGGTCAAATGGGAGTTCAATTTCTAGTCTTTGGAGGAAAGTTCATATTGTTTTTCCAGAAAGGCTGTACCAGCCGGCATTCCCACCAACAATGGATGAGTGTCCCTTTTCCCCACATCCATGCCAGCACTTGTTGTTGTTGCTCTTTTGGATATGTGCCAGTCTCTGTGGTGTAAAGTGGTATCTCATTGTTGTTTTGATTTGCATCTCTCTGATGATTAGTGATGATGAGCATTTTTTCATATGTTTTTGGCCATTCGAATTTCTTCCTTGTGAATCTGCACCTCAAAAGAAACAGTGACTAAGATACAAAAGCAGTCCACAGAATGGGAAAGAATATTCACCCAATGCCCATCTGATAAGGGTTAATATCCAGGATATATCAGGCACTGGTAGAACTTTTACAAGAAGAAAACAAACAACCCCATCAAAAAATGGGGGAGAAGATATTTTACTTAAAATATTTAATTATTTGATCACATGATATCCCATTATTAGTCGATCACTCGAGCCTTCCAAAAAGGATTCAGCACAATTGACCATATACACATGGTGGTAACCAAGCTCATTGAAGTTTGTAGGGGAGTTCAAGATGCCACTCAGTCTCATGTTCATTGATTTAAAGAAAGTCTTTGATACTGTGGAAACTGAAGCAGTCACCGAAGCACTAGTTAAACAGGGCATTCAATCCCAATACATCAAGATCCTTTGTGAGCTGTATTACAGATTCACCACCAGGATTTCACCATTCTAAAAGAGTGATCATCAATGTCAAAAGAGGGGTTCGGCAGGGTGATACCATTTCACCAAAACTCTTCAGCGCCACCCTCGAGAATATCGTGCGACAGTTAGAATGGGAAGGAATGGAATTGAAGGTAGACGGTCGGCAACTACACCACCTCTGCTGAGCTGATGACTTCATTCTAATAACACCAAACATTAGCCAAGCAGAACAAATGCTGGCTGACTTCGACCAAGAATGTGTAAATATAGGTCTACAGCTGAATCTGAACTAAACTATGTTCATGAAAATGAACTAGTTCCAGAGGCCCCATTCACTCTCAATGGAACAAACATCTATGAATGCAGCAGTTATGTGTACCTAGGTCAAGAATCAACATGATGAACGACCTAAAACCTGAGCTGCACAAGAAGAAGAGAGTGGAATGGAATGCCTTCAAAAGCATCGAAGAAATAGCTAAAAAGACAAAGACCCTCGGGCTCCAGGCACATCTCTTCAATTCTACTGTTCTCCCTGCGGTAACATATACCTCAGAGACCTGAGCCCTACGAAAATAGGATGCAAATGCTATTTGTGTCTCCCCAAAGAGGAACTGAAAGTGCTATGCTTGGAATATCATGCCTCACTCAAGTGAAAGAAGGGATTCGAGCTCTGACCTCCATCGCTGTTCCAGAGTCAGGGACGCAGTCTTGTTTGCGGAGGCATCAAAAAATCAGATGGGCTGGACATGTAATACTATTTGGATATGATTACTGGACTAGAGCCGTTACCGACTGGATCCCACAGGATGTCAAAAGATCACGTGGCTGACAACCAACAAGATCGTCTAGACTCTTCTTCAAGACCCCTGAACAAATGGTTTTGAGGCTCTTCGTATTCCTGAAGCAACCAGATGCCACTGGGCTACACCGGCATGATAGGTCAAAATGGAAATATTTTTTGGTGCGCGCCGAGCAAATCGTTGAATATCTGGATGTCAAGTGATCCAAGTGAAGTGATCTATTGATATCCACACATTGAAAAATGCTACTAGCAGTATAATGTGAAGAATCTAGGTACCTATGTCAGCTCACCTGAAATTGGCCTACTCATCTGCAATCCTGACAACACTTTGTTCAATCACCATTCTTTAACTTCTGATGACTGACCTTGTGTATTTTCTTCCAAATACATAAAATTATATAAGAATTCACTGCTTAAGCATAATGACTGCCACTATTGATGTGGGGTGTCATTTAAAATCAACTGGCATTTAACTAAACCTTTATCTTTATTTTAGGACCCAAGAAAACAACATATATTTCTTCCATCTATGTCCCTATCATGCTAAGCAGCTTTATCCAAACTGCAAGGAAATATCAAATTGTTTTGAAAAATAAGCACGTTTCATTTTTAAATACAATGAGTTCACACTAACATATGAAGTATTTAATTTGTGTATCTCCTGGCTGGGGTGGTGGATATGAATTAAATGAACATAGTCACTCTGAAAAAAACCCTGCCTCCAGATGTGACTGTCCTGAAAATGAAATTCATACAATATGTACACTATTTCCCAGCCCAAGTGAATAATTCATACTCGCTCCAGAAGCTTCCCATAACCAAATATAAAGCATTCTGTCTGCCTGCATACCTCTTCCCTCTTTTTTATGTCTTTTGAAGTGGAATTTTCTGAATATTGTGTCTTAATAGCCATGATTTTTTTGCCATGAATTTTTTTGTTCTTACAGCTTTCTTCTAATTCAGAAAATTTACTTCTTTTCATACAAGTCTAACTCTATTCATTCTAAAACCTAATGTCCACACATACAGGAAAATAAACAAGACTTGGTTTTAAACCATTCAAGTTTTATCCTAACTCCATGGAATCTTTGTGAAACTTTACCTTCTGTATAGAACCACAAATAGTCATTTCTGAATCCTTTGTATTTAAACACCTATTAAAGTTTCTATTTCTGAGTAACTCAATAGATAATTATTCCTTACAACATCTACATGACTTTCTTTACTCCCCAAAAACTAAGCAAACCATCCTCCCTTTAACATTTAAAAGGCATCTATCAGGCAGTGATGCTAAATAACGTAGCATCTGTCAAAATAGAATTTGCAAGTACATCTTCTCTTTTCTGTAAGAATACTGGAAATTAAAATTTGCAACACAATTGCCGTTACCATGAAAATCATATATGCAATTTTCCTACCAGGGAGTCCCTGAATAGTACTGAATGCTGAGGAAAAGGCACATTTCTCTGCCTATTGAATAACTTGCTTAGTTAATATTGGGTTTCCGATGTAAATGTAATTTGAGCCACAGTGATCCACTTCCATCTTACAATCCTATATTATATAGGACCTATTAATTAATTTACTTAAAATAATTAATCAGTTTAAATGTTTCCATAAGAGCTCAATGGATGAAAAGCAAGGGAAATATATAAAATTTTATGGTATTTTATTAAATTACTAATTAAATAGTAGTTCAATGATTTTACATATGGCGTAAGCTCATTACAGGAAAACATACACTTTATTTTATATGTACCAGTAGTTGTCATGGTCAAAGCACAGCTGTTAGAAATTATAGGTTTTTCACTAGCAAGTACAAAGCCATCACTGTAATTATTA